>NIVC01002473.1:0-171086 GCA_002269645.1 Macrostomum lignano | reverse complement strand
TAAATTGACTCATTTTTTTAACATAAAAAACTTTTTTAAGCTTAAAAAAATGGCTGAAACAAAAACTATGTGGAGTGATAAATTTCATTTCAAAAAGCACCGACAGTATATTAATGAGGTCAGAGCCAAAAGATTTAAATTATACCCTACCAACAAGTGATAATTCAAATAACTTTACTACTGGAACGGTAACTTTTGACATCGGCGCAACCAACACTATATTGGATATGAAAAATGCGTTTTTCCGCGTTAGATGGTTGTATACTAGAAATGATGGAACTGCTCTTGCAGGCGGAGATATCGCAGATCGATCCGGAATAATAATTGAAAATGATTGGTTTTATAAATGTTTTTCCCAAGCTCAACTAACTGTTAATGGTGCTGAGGTTTGAGACATCATCAAACCCCGCAGAGATTAATGGAGTTTTGAAACATTTAAATTATACTTATTTATCAAAACAAGTTTGGTGATAATGTTGGGTGGATGCCGGATAAAGGTAACGGGCAAGCAGTAGTTTTACCCTAATGTACAAAACGCAGCCGGTGCAGATACTGCAGCGCTAATTGTTTACCTTAATACAAACATAGTTCCAGTTGTAACCACTATGACTAATACAAAAGATATTAATACTGGTTTTATAGATCGTCAGAATAAATTCCCAGTCGCGGTTTTAACCACAGCAACAGCATATGAGCAGGACTTTTCAATCTTTCCACTATTTGGGTTTTTCTCACCAAATCGGGTATGGAAAGGATTAAAATTTGGGATACAGTTGCAAATATCTGGTGGATATCAGCCTAGGATACTTTATGGAACCTCAATTTCAACCGATATAGCAGTTCGTATAGATTCAATTCAATTAGTCGTACCAACTATTGAGGTAACAGCCCCCTTTTAAAACACATCGATAATCAGTTAACGCATGATCAGGAAATATTTTATTTGAATCGTAGACACTTTATGCGAACCATTAATAACAATCAGGATTCATTCCAGTGGCAAATACTGACATCAAAACGTCGGGTGAGATATATTTTTGTTTGTTTAAGATAACAAATAGAAGGAGTAAAAGAGCAAATGGGGATTTATATTGGCTTCAATCCGGTGCCATAGCAGACAAGCAGCCACCGCAACAGACAACGCAGTTGCTGCAATTAACGAGTTTAATGTTCAGAATATCCGCCTGCAGGTTGATGATCAATATTATCCGGCCTGCAGGTTGATGATCAATATTATCCGTTAAAGACCCTAAATTTAATATTGCAAATAATAATGTTAATGATTTTATAAAATATTATCAAGATTATGCCAAAAATGAAGCGTATGCCGTCCCTCAGTACACACCACAGAGTTTCTAAACATTCATCCAGTGGTTGTTTATGATCTAACGGCACAGAAAGAAAACGTAGCCAATATTGGACTTAATTATATGTTAGAGATTAATAAAACCGGTAATCAGGCACTTGACGCCCACGTATTGTTTCTAGAGGAATATATGTCAATTGCTAAAGCTGATGGCACGATTGTTCGGGACGCGCCGCTGTAAAATGAGTGCAGGTCTCCGACCGTCGCGCCTATTTAAATTATTTCTTTAAAAATGGTAAAGGCAAAACACGATAAATATTTCCAAATGATCCTTTTCTTTGTTTAGTAATCGGAGGATCAGGTAAAGGAAAAACACACTTTGTTTACGATTTATTAACAACAGATGGAATGTTAGACTATAATAATTTAATAATTTATACTAATAAACCTAGAATAAAATATTATGAATTTCTTAAACATGGATTAAAAAACAAATTAAAAAAAGATGTCTTGTTTAGAATGTTAAGAGCATATGAGCAATATGAGGATGATGACGAACCGCGATTTAATCTAGCAGACATTGAGGATTTATGTAAAACAATGGCACAACAGCCAGAAAACATCACCGATCGCCCGAAGGGTCGCGGACTTCGTCCGATCGCGCCCAACTGTTAGAGTATCAACCCGATTAGCCTATGATCAAATTCCAAAACATGATAAAACACTAATTATTTTTGATGATTGTATTAATGACGGTGATCAAGAATTGCAAAAGGAAATTTTTGTTAGTGGTAGAGGAGATGGAATTGGAGCTTTTATCTTACTCAATCCTTTAGAGAATTAGAATCGATTATAAAAAAGAATGCTAGCTGTTGTGTAATGTTTGATTTAGATAACTATGATCTACAAAATATTCACGCTAGATTTAATCCCGGATTGGATGCAAAACCATTTAAAAGTATGTGTAAAAAAATTTGGGATGATAGCCAATACAAACATATTTATATCAATCCGAGGTTAGAAAGGAAACATAGAATTTTAACAAATTTGATAAAGAAGATAATGAGGAAGAGAGACATAGCACGCGACTTCGTTCGATCGTTCCGCGGAACGCGACTTCGTCGATTAATTTCCCACTATAAAAATGACTACAAATTTAATACTATAAAACAATTGGTAGATCGAACTAATTCAAAATTTAGTACAACATTACAGTTTATAATGACAACCAGCGAGCAACGGATTCAATTGCGCGATCCATTACAACTTGATCAAAGCCTAAGTTATCAAATAGGTTTAATACTATTTTCGGTTTTCAACATGCCTCAATTAATTAATGCAACAAATAATCAATTTAGATATTCTAAAGATTCCGGAGCCAATTGGACAACATTTAGCGTTAACCCAGGAGCGTATAGCTATACTGATTTGAATGCTTATATAGAAGGAGAATTAACAACTAATGGTGATTGGGTAGCAGGAGCAATTGTTATAGGTGTTGATTTACCGTCTGGCAGATTCACACTATCACTAGGATCCGGATATCAGGTTGATTTCACAATTGCAAATTCACTCAGAACCATACTTGGATTTAATTCCCGAATAGTTACCACATCAAGCACCGGTGATACAGTTGGAAATATAGAGGGTGGAGTAAATACAATTAATATAACAACCGACATTTCAAACGGTGGTTATATAACAGACGATAACGGAGTTTTGGTTCAACGTGGAATTATTTATTCAATCCCATTTCTTGCTGTTCCAATTGGAGAGAAAATGATTGTTGCACCCAAACCCCAATATATTACCTTTAAATCAATATAGTTCAATCAATTTATATTAGGATTGTAGATGAAAGCGATAGATTAATAAGTTTTGGTGGGCAGTCAATAACAATAATTTTACGTATAAAACAGTTTACAGGTATCGGACTTTGTCCGTTTCCTATAGTAAAAATGGGTAATCGAACAACATGTTCGCGTGCAAAGCACGATAATAATAATTTAATAAAAAAACAATCAGAAAAAGTTAAAAAAGCTGAAGATAATTACGAACTAGAACTAGCAAAATTAAGGCAGTTACAAGCTGATAAAATAAGAAAGGAATTGTTAAAACCCACACCTACGAAACTAACTAAAACCAAGAGTTTTTCAGGAACATAAAATGACCATGACGTGGGATGATTTTAAACAAAGATATGGAACGGACACAACAAGCAATATCGAATTAACAAATTGGGCGAGGCAGTTAAAAATAAAACCATTCAGATGTGTTATGCGAGATGAGATCAAAGACTTACCACAATATGGATCTTTCATTGTTAATATTGAAACAACAAAAGAAAATGGTGTTCATTGGTCGGCAGTTTATTCCAAACCTAAACTTGTTTATTTTTTTGATTCATACGCGCTTCCTCCGTTACAGGAAATAAAAGACAAATTTAATCATACTAAAAATCGTTTATGTGGAGATCATCACGAACAATTTCAAACTTTGATAAAAGTTATTGCGGGCAAGCGGCGTTGTATTTTTTATATATAAAATTAATAACTCGAAGGAAACCCGAAGTATTTAAGTATCATGCAAAGCATGCGAAGTTTACGAGCTACGATTTTAGACTCTATAAAATAGACAGTAAAAAATGTTATTTTCTGGAACACCCTCATGGAACGGAACAACAAGTAGTGGTGGTGGTGGCACATCTGGTGGAATAAGTGTTACATTTGGAGATAATCGATATATTAATGAAGATGAAGGTTATAAAAAAAGTGAAGTTGATACTAAACTAAATTTAAAAAGAAATGTTGCAGATTCCTATACCAAAACTCAAATAGATGATTCACTAAATCTGAAACGGAACGTAGCCGATTCCTATACCAAAACCGAAGTTGATAATTCATTAAATTTAAAACGCAATACAGCCGATTCTTATACCAAAACGAGTTGATAATTCATTAAATTTAAAACGCAATACAGCCGATTCTTATACCAAAACCGAAGTTGATAATTCATTAAATTTGAAACGGAACGTAGCCGATTCTTATACCAAAACCGAAGTTGATAATGGATTAAATTTAAAAAGAGATGTAACTGATTCTTATTCTCGAACTGATTCTGATTCACGTTATGTTCAAACCACCGCAACCGGAAACCTAGATATGAGCAACAACCGAATTATAAATGTTTCAATTACAACTAGTGATTCAGTGGTTGATAAGAACTATGTCGATAATCAAGTTGCCACTCGTAGTGGTAATATTAATATGAATAATTTTAAATTAACAAATTTATTATTTGGAACAGAGAACGCAGACTCGATAACTCTAGGCCAAGTAAATGAGCGAGCTAATGCAACCGACGCCGATATTTTTACCACGCCGCTTACATCAAATACTTCAAATCCTGATGTTGTTCTTACAGCATCTGAAAATGGCAACACAGCTTTTCGAGTTGGAGATGGAAGCCTTGCGACCCAATGGTCACCAAATACCGGAACCACAACCAATATGGAAATTCAATTTGAATTTTTAGGTTATAATAGAAGAATATTTGAATTAAGAATTACAGGCAGTGAAACAATTGAGATACCCTCGGGTGGTCGGTTCGCGCAAAAAATGTTGCTACCGATTCATGGACGACATTAACTACGTCGGGATCACCAGTTCAAGCAACATCATTTGCTCTATCTAATTTAACGACTAATTTTTGGAAATATTATAGCGTATTCTTCCCAACTGGTGGTACCGGTACACAACCTATCGAGGTTCGTCAAATACAATTATTTGAACACCGTGTTGAAATTCAAGATCTTAATTGGCCAACTCAAATACTTTCTGCAGTTCCGCGAGCGTACGTAGATCAGCTAGCTACTCCAACATCAAATGGTAGAATGTCTGGAAGCGATAAAAATAAATTGGATGGAATACCTGCTATTGATGCGGCCTTGTTCGAACCAGTAATTTGCAATTGGTCTGGATATCAAAATCCAACAACCGCCGGAGATATATATCCAGTCGGTTCTTTAATTGGTGACGCTTCTTATATCGATTATCAAAACGGCGCTAGAATTACTCGTGAAACTTCTGGAGTAAGTGGTGCTTTACAATTCAATTTCACACATTTTCAAAATATATCTGCGTCTTTCTTTTTCCGAGTTGCTAATGCTACAGGAGATGGTGCAGATGCGGTTTGGTTTTATGCATACTGTCACCAACGTCCAACATCGGAATTTGGATCTGGATTATCAACCGACGCCGGATTGATAGTTTTTGCAAGTGAGTGGCATGATAGGTTTGGAGTTGTTTGGAGTAATAAAAAATCAGACGGATCTACGGTTCGTAACGATGTTAGTAGTGATGCGGATCAAACTGTAGCCTATGCTAATATTGATAACGGTGATTGGCATTTATTTGAAGTTAATATTTTAAATCAAAGGGTTTGGTACCGATTACAGTCATACAATGTTGCTGGTGATTCTTTTACCCTCATTGGACAGAACGTTTTCACATATGATAGTGGAACTTGGGGAACTTTAGATAAATCTGGAACCCTTATGGGTTTTGGTGCTCGAACTGGTGGAGCGGATGCTGCACATTTTATTCGTGGTGCAGTTGTATGTGGTAGTACGTCGTTTGGTTATGTTTTTCCCTCTACTGCTTATTTGGAAAAACCTCCTACTCAAATATAAAATATTTATATATAAAATATTTCTATATAAAATGGCTTTTAGTAGAACTCCATCGATGCGGCAAAATAATGTTATTATTCCTATTCCTAAACAAGAATCAAATATAAAAACATTCAAATCTCATACCAAATTTTTATTTAGTACTGTAAATGTTCAGGATAATAAGAAGCTTCAAGAATTAATTAAGTTATTAAAAAATCATATTATACTTCAAGAGTTTTGGAAAATAGGATTTAAATGGGAGAAAAAAGAAAGAATCACTCCAATACAATACCTATTAAGCTCCGGGCAAATACCCAAAGAGCGTGGGGAATTCATTTTGGTGCTATTAAAAATAGACGAGAATGTCGGTATCTGAAGCAGATAAATGGGAACGCGACCGGTTCAACCAACGTAAAGGTCAGATGTTAAGTAATGTTGATCGAATAAATTATGATTATGATTTATATGCTAAAAAAGTAAGAAGAGTTTCAAACCATATAAGAAATATGGACTTTTTCAATATTGGATTTGGAAGCTTATCAATGTTATGTGTAATCGTTTTAGGTATTTTACAATCTATTCCAACTCTTAATTTATCTCAATTATTTTTAGGTATTTCAATTGGCTCAATATCAGGTTTTGAATTGATCAGGAACTTATCAATACTTTTAGCAATTAAATTATATCTTAAAAAAAGAAAGGAAAAATATAAATCATTAAGAGATGTTGCAAAACAATATAAAAATCAATTATATTTATATGTGCAAAAAATATTGGATGACGGAGAGATAACGATTCATGAATTATCAACCGCGGTTGAATTATATGAAAAATATTTAAAAGATAGAAATAGAATTTTAGATGTTGAAACTTTTACCGATATGGAATTAAAAGAGTTGAGACTCGATAAACCCAAAGCTCCACCGATAGAAACATTAGGCATTTACGAACCTGAAACTATTGCTACTGGGGCACAAAGCCCGCGGTCAGGAAGTGCGGTAGAACTTCAGGTTGTTTAGTTTTTCTAATGCATATGTTATATATTCTTCCCAAAGTGGTAACTCTCTTCTGATCTAGGTTTAAATTTTTTATCAATACATAAAAATTCCAATGACTTTTTCAATAACATTTCGTTAGGTATGTTACCTATCCTTATAAACTTTGTATTCTCTCGAATAAGAAAATTGAAATAATATCCAACTAAAATTAAAATCCTTTCAGAGTCTTTCGAACTTAATCCCTTTCCTTTATTTAAATGGAAAAAGTTATTATATAAATAAACATTATTTCCGGGAATTAAAATTGGATCAGAAATGTCTCTTGTAAGATTTCTTAAAATTGTGTTTTTAAAATAGTAATATGAGTTTTCAATCTTTTTTGTTTTTTCAAATTGATATATTTTAGAACATGAATAACACATATGATATATATCTCCGTTTGCTGTTTGCCCTCTGTGCATAGTCACATTACATTTATTACAAACATAAATGTCTTTCATTTTTTTGTTATTTTTTTAGATTAAAAATGGAGAGCTGGTTCAAAACCGATTCTAATGTGATTAATTATCTCACACCCAATATGTTGGAGAATAAAGAATATAATATTATATGTTTGAG
This sequence comes from Macrostomum lignano, assembly GCA_002269645.1. Classification (NCBI taxonomy): domain Eukaryota; kingdom Metazoa; phylum Platyhelminthes; family Macrostomidae; genus Macrostomum; species Macrostomum lignano. Next base: position 163,492 of record NIVC01002473.1, on the reverse strand, counting down.
ACAGGTTAAATTTATTGGGCTTCAATCAATATTTTTACAATTAGATGGGCAAAAAATTTTATGTCTAAGCGGAGATGATGTTAAAAATTTTCCTGTTTTAGTTATTAATAAACCTAAAGCGTTTGTTATGAAATACTGCAACGAGGGTGGATTGCAATTTAAACTAAAACAAACAAATAATAAAAAGAGTGATAGGACTGTAAAATTGGCGGCTGTTTGGGAGGATGACGACGAAGACTAAATTTTTTATAAGAAAATGGATACGATAAAAATCCTTATCACTAAAGAGCGTGAACTTAATGATATTAATAAAAAAATAAATATAATTATATCTCAGAAATATCATGAGTATGGGGACGATATGTTTCCCATCCGATATGAGATAGATAAAAGAAAACGTTTTTTAAGACAAGATATTGTTTATGCTGAAATAGTAATTGAAATTGAAATAGATAGATTGGTTAGAAAAATAAAAAAACTTAGGAAAAAAATAAAGGATTGTTTAAGTTACCCTGCCGACTGTGAGGATAATTGGTGCTCAATAATATATGAAATTGAAGTTAATGATTTGCTCAAACAATTACATGCTTTAGTTTTTTACAGACCCGATAAGTAATTTTTCTGTTAATCTCTTCCAGTTATTCAAGACTTTTTCCTTATTTAATTTTTTAAGTTCTTTTGGAAATGTTGAATAATAATTATCTATATCTTTTTCATATTCTAGAAATGTATTATATTCACAATCACATTCGGATTCACAATCACAATCGTAATAATAATTATTTATTGCCGCTTTGTATTCATTATATTTACTTATTATATCTTCTTTTTGTTTTTTATCTTTTATCATATTTTTTATCTCTTCTTTTAAACCAATGGATATGTTTTAATTTTATCATCTAAATATCTTTTATCATCAAATGGACTTAATGTTTTTTTATCTGTCTCGATGACAAACATCTGATGCTTATCTGAATTTAATCGATATTGTGGAGCATGATAATTTTCAATTGTATTAAGGTAATCTAAAAGTACGTTTTTATAATCATCAAATGTTATCTTTTTTACTGCTGCTCTTGATACCCCTTTTATTTTTTTTACCTCTCCCTCCTGTCCTAAAACCTTAAATGCATAGCATTTTGATCTTATTGCTATAAACTCGGTTATGATTTTGCTATTTAATTCATCTTTCATTTTAAGTACAACTTTTTTATTTTGATCTGATTTTAAAGGATGGTTATCCGGATAGTCGGAGGTATCCAATGTATCCTTAATTTTTTCCATATCTTTATAGACATCGAACCTTTGGTTCGCGGACTCCGTCCGGTCATCTGTTTCAACCTTAAATACCAAACTGTCGGTGTCTGCATATATTGGATAGTTATCTGGCCATGTTTTATTTATAACATCATAATAGTATTCATACATTACTAGCTTTGCAAAATCTAAAACAACCATTCCAATAAATATTGGTTTAAGAAATTTTGTTGTTTTATTTCTCATATGAATACCCATAAAGTTATCATCAAATTTTATAAAGTCTTTAAAGTTAGGTTTTGAGAAATATTTCTTTGCTTTATCAATATCCTTTTCTAAATGGAATTGGGTTCTATCTCTAATATTTTCAACCGTTTTTCCATAAAAAGCATTATTCATTAATTTCCAATAATCTTTCTCAAAATTTGTTTTTGACATCTGTCTCTGATTTGAATTAAAGTCAATATATTTAGCTAACCAATCTTCCTCAATAAACGATATTGTTCGATGTACTTTAGACACTTTTAATCCCTGCTTTTCATAAAATTGTAGAAGCTTATAATGCACTACATAGTTTTTCTTATCATGTAAATTTAATATTAATTTTTTTGTTGCTAGATGTTTTGTATTATCTACTTTAAGATAATCTTTTTGTGTTTGTGATAAATCATCTTCATTAACTGAACAATGCTCTGGAGCTAAAGGATATTTATATGTTTTTGCTTTTGCTTCCCGAGTATATTGCAAATCCACTTCTACGATACAGCCCCTTCCTTCGGGAATATTTTTGTAATAATCGGGGTCATCTTCCCATTGGAAATCAGCTATTGGTAATTTTTGTTTCATACAACCACCGTATAAATTGTTTGCATCTAGATATAATACATATGATGATTTTTCTTTTTTATTATAATTTGGTAGATATTTATTATTTACTTTAGTATATCTATCTCCTAGTACACCCGAGAATCCACCGCGAATTCCTCTCTCAATCATTAACAACATATCATGATCAGTTAGTAAATCAATCTTAACATCTGTATGTTTCAAACCACAAGCCCATGTTAATCCCGGTGCACTGAAACAATATGCGGGATCAATTTTAAAATTCTCATATGTATGATTCCTAAAGTTTTCAAATGCATCAGCTAATAGGAGAACATCTGCTTTAAGATATAGATTATGATAATCTTTAAATGTTTTACAATTAAAGTATTTCCATACTTTTTGAGCGTGTTCATAATCCGATTCACTTATGTTTGTTTGTGATAATGTTGAATAAAACTTTTCAATTGGGGGTAATTCGGTATGAAAAAATACGTCTTCAGATGTTACATATTCATATGGTAGATGCCCTTACGAGTTAATAGCATTAGTTCTTCCTCGGATAGTTTTTCCTTTTTGAAACGATTCAATAGTATTGGAAAGTTTTTCTTTACTATTTCTAAATCCCATGGTTTTGGAACTAATGATGAAACAACATTTGCTAAAGATGTTGATAAGAATCTCAAGGATCTAGAAAAACTAGATGGGAGTATTTCTTACCATATGTTATTGATATGTAATTTTCTGATGTTTTAGGTAATATATTTATTTCATATTCATCCTTTCCTAAATGAAGCAATTCTCGAACTAAGAAATGAAAATCATATCCGGACCATTATGAAAAAATACTGGTATTTCCTTACATCCTTTTCCTTCTTTTGCGTTACATGATCTACATGCTGCCCCTCGATAATTTCCTGTTAGATGACAATGTTCTCGTATCTTATTATTCTTACTTAAATGTCTTTTGCACATAAAACAATTTGTTGCATTTTTATAATTGTCTCTATCCTTATTTGTCATATTAATATTTTTTGATAATTTATCATATTGATTTTGAATATATTCAAATACATTTACTAATGATTCTGCCATGTGCTTAGCTGCATCATTACCGTGGTAAGTAATCATCCTTGATTTAAATATATGATCAGCTACAGAGTGTACATATATACAATAACTATTCGGAAACTGTTGTGCCAATTTTTTTGTGCATTCGTCCCGTAGGGTCGCATGCTTTGCATGATCCCCGTCATCAGATGTCGTCTGTGATTCTTTTAAGGGAACATTTGTTGCTTCAAAATCAGCATATATTACTATTGGTTTTTTAACTGCCATATAATGTTGTTGGAACTTTAGGGTTGCATCTTCAGATGCTGGCATTATAGCATTAGTAAATTTGTGATCTAAACAAAATCGTTGGTGGTTTTTAAGAGCTGTTTCATCCTTTTTAAATGTAAAACAATTTCTACATAGCGGATATCTATTTCTATTTTCTCTTAAAAAAGAACTAATATCTTTTATGTATATATAATGTGTTTCATTTTCGCGCTGCATGTACAAAAGATCGATTTGATCTGGTGCTGTTATATCAGTTGCTGGCTTAACAAGATAACAGTTTTTCTTATACCATTCTGGATCAACCTGTTGAATTTCTTCTAGATCTTTTGGTTCTTCAATTGTAAAAACATTAATATTTAAACCATTCATTTTTTCAATCTTATATATATCATCTATTGCTACTGGGTATGATATGTTTTTCATTATTATTTCATCCTCATATTGTCTATAATTATATATTTTATTAATGTGTGATTCTACTTGATTGTGATATTTATGAATTAATAAACACCATAATAAACATTTATTATCTTTATTGTCTGGATTTATAATCATAGGTGATTTAAATTTGAGCTTCATATGTGATCGTCCTTTAAGAATTTCTATGGGTGCAATCTTTACTGTTGCTGAATTGCATGAAACAAATATAAACCCAGATCCGTTTTCTGTCATCTTATCTATCCATTCATCAAACTCAGCTTCTATTTGATCGAATTGATTGTTGTAATTTCCCATTGATAATAATGTTTTATATGATTCTTGTGAAAAGTTATTTATTACTTCAATTTCTGAATTTGCATTAAGAATATTTGGTTTTTTAAATTCTGTTTCAACTTCTATTTTATACTTAATTGGCTGTCGTTTGTTATTTGGCCTTATAGTATAATTGTTTAATATAGTCTTTAATTTATCTTTCATTTGTTTAAAATATTCTTTATAATTTGTATTTATATCTATATCTATATATATTACTTCAGCTCCATTTTGTCCTTGTGGTTGGGGGTTATTAATATCATTTAATTGTCTTTCTAAACGTATCTCATTTTCTGCCCTAATTCTTGCTTCTATTTCAGCCCTATCGGCAATTCGTTGTGCATCGATTTGAGCTATTAATTGTGCTCTAAGTTCAGGGTTGTCGATTTGAGCTAAAATTGCTTCCATTTTATAGAATAAAATTTATATAATGTTTGAATTATTGATTTTTTAATTTTGTGTTTTTGGTGTCCAGACCCTCCCCCCAGGAGCCTATTCGAGATCTGCTTTTGGTAATAGCAATCCATTTCCCATAACATTTGAATTTAAGAAAATTCCTGAACCTGCTTTTGGTCTCATTTCGAGATATAATCCGCTTCCGTCGTGTTTTTCAATGATGTTAAAATCTTTTCCTAATTTATTAAAAATCTTCTGAACTGCTGGCCTAAAATTAGCCCCAATATTGTCAAAAAATCCTTTAGCTTTCTCACCCGTTTTTTCTAAAGTTTGACCAAATTCATGTAGTTTATCTGCTACAACTCCACTTCCTTGGGTTGTTCCTTTTAGTACCAAACCATTCCCGTGATTTGTTCCTTGCAAGAGTAAACCTTTTCCGGCTGCTAACCTAGCTTCTGCATTTCTTTTTTGCTCTGCTGTTGCTGAACTACTATTAATTGTATCGATAAGTTTTTGTTTAAATTGTGCGTCCTGCGTTATTTGCTGTCTTTGAAATTCGGCCTCTCTTTTAGCTTTTTCGTCCGCAGCTTTTTTGTCATTTACTGCTTTTGCAATTCCAGCTGCTCCGCCAGCAACTCCTCCAGCTGCTCCAATTCCTGCAAAAATTATTGGGAGCAAAGCTGCAAGGGGCAAGATTCCCCCTGTTTCGCTCTTAACTCTCCTAGCTGTTTTACATTATCATGAATTCTTTTTCCGGCTAAACCGACTGCTCCAGCTGCACCAAGTCCTAAAAGAAGCGGTAGAATGGGTAGTAATCCGCCGTCCTTTTTAGTGTGAGTCTCCATTAAAAATTTCACATCGGAGTCTGTCAACCTATAATTTCTGCCGCGATTCTTAAAGGATATTGGCCTTCCTTCTTGTGCATATTTTGCTGCGAGTTTAAATGTATCGATGTCGTAGTCAAACTTTTTACCTAATCGATCCAATCTTTTTAACATTGTGTGGCTATGTTTATTATCATCTAGATCTAAAGTATCTACAATTTCTCCTATAAAATATAAGCGGTCGTTATCTGTGTCCATTTTTATATTGTTAAAATTTCTTTAATCCTTTTCCACCTTTAATAGTATTTAACATTTTATTAAAATCCTGAATATCTTTATTACTTATTGGTGCGCTTTTCGTGGGGGTTTCTGTTGGTTGTGCGGCTTGTGCCAGCTTTAAATCTTTTATTGCATTTATTTGTGAGAGGGTGTCGTTAAAATCTCTCAATTTCTTTAGTTCTTCTGCCGCTCTAGCTGCTTCAATTCCGCCCTTTACGGCGTTGGTTATAGAGCCTGCTGCAGAGCCAGCTTGCCCTATAAGCCCCATATTGTCTTTAACAAAATTTGCTGCTGTTCCAACCACATCAAAAAGCCCCTCACCTCGGTATTCAACTGGGTCTCCTACCTGCAATTCATTCAGATTTTGCATATGTGTAACGTGTGTCATTTTTTGTTCTATTTTTAGTAACAGAAAAAGATTGTCTGCATTCCATTTAGACCAGATTTTAGACCAAATTTTTGAAAACGAAAACCAAAACGATAGTCTAGTTTTGTTTGGTCTAAAATCTGGTCTAAATGGAATGTTGGGTGGGTAGGTGAGCTGACTATAAATAGCTTCTATTCTTTCCGACCCTTCGCGCCTGCGGCGCGGGCAAGGGGTTATAGAGTAGTAGTATAGAAAAAGACGCTTCTAGATCAGACCTTATTTTAATGGCCGTTTGTAAGGTCTTAAGAGGGGGGACGCGAGGGGGGTGTTGGGGAGTGTTTGGAAGTGTTGGGAAGTGATTTTTATTGTTAGGGGTGATTATGGGTGATTAGATGTGTTAAGGGTGTTTAGATGTGTTTTTTTATTTACCCCCCGTGTCCCCCCTCTAGACCCTTAAAACGGTCATTAAAAAAGTGCTCTGGGTCTAGAAGCGTCTTTTTATATACTACTTACCGTTTTTATAGTAGTGAAACAAAGTTAATATTTTATATTTTAAGTAAATGTTTACTAAGTAAAATTTGCAGCTAAACAATCATTTTAATAACCTAGTTAAATTATAATTATATTAAACATGTTCTGCTTTAGACTTGCAAAATAGAGTACTTTATAATTCAAATTACATAATTTCATCAATATATATACTTGCGACGAGCCCACGACTACATATTAAAGTTGCGGTTGTAGTCAAATAATTTAGGTTTATTTTTAGGTTTAACGCAAAGCTACGTTTTCGATTTTTAGCTTTTCATTTCAATACTTTTTTAGCCTAAATGGGAAATATACACACAGTCGGACCTAATGAAGCCTTGGTAATTTCAGGTATGTAAGTTAGAGTATTACTTTCACGTTTAAAGTGTTTTCGTAATTTGAAAAAAATATTTAAAACTAGGCTAGAATTTGCAATGTTTCTCATTGTTTTTCAGAATTTCTTAGACTGGATTAGGCCCCTATTTTTTTTTTTTTTTTTAGAGGCAGGGGGGTTGTGTGCACCCTGGCGCACTTTTAGGCGACATAGGCACACAACTGGCGAGAGGCATTGCTGCCCATTCCGCCGACTCCCCTGAGCAGGCATACAAGCGCGCGGATACGTTACGCAGGCACACACTCACACAGGAGTGTACAGCGGCCCTAACTTTATCAATTGTTAGGCATGTACACTTCACTGCGCCTTGGGGGGTTGGCTCTCAAGGCCGTTAATTGCACAAGCGAGCCAAGCCGAAATTCCAATTCAACCCCAAATTAATGTGACTGCACTTGGAATCGAGCCTGGGTCGCTGGCACACCAGAGCAGCTGCGCTACCGCTGGGCTACGGCCCCCCTGATTAGGCCCCTAATATAATATAACTTTTCAGTAGCAAAATCTGTCAGTCAGTGAGTCAGGCTAAAGCCACTGAGCTATAATTGTTTTTTGTGTACACTACAGTTATTTTGTCTGCCACCATTTACTCTGGACACATGATTGGGACTTCTTCAAGTTTATGTTGATAAAATACTTTCGATTTTCCAATTTTTCAGTAATTTTCACCAGAAACTTGGGTTGGAAGATGCTGGAAATAATAAAAAAGTAAAAAAAATCTCCAAAAAACTGCATTCTGTGGTGATGTGATGTGACCTCAGTTTATTAATCCCTTTAGGCCTTATGATGTCAATAAGAATTTGAACAAAAATGTTTTAATAAATTTTGTGTTTATAAATGAACATTTTTTAAACAAAAAATATATAACATGTTTTGTGAATAGAAAATTAAAATATCACAAGTAATATTAACCACTTTTAAATTATAATATATAGGCCCTAGTGAATACAGATAACTAAATCAAATTTGATATTGAGTTTTTTTATAATGTCAAATAATTACTACATCATGGTTTCCTCTTTTTTAAATTTGCTACTTCTACGATATATTGATAATCATCTTGACCACATTCTGATTTATTGCTACCTTTTCCATTGTGTTATGGTCAAGATTAATACCTTTTGGTGAATGATTTAGTGATGTAAGTAATTAATCATATAAATGTCTATAATATTCAAGTTTGCATTGATAAAATCAACCTCCATGAAGAATCCCCTACCCAAAAACCCTTCATCCTATTCTATACCCTAATAGTTGGTCATTGACCTTTTTGTAAGGATTAATCCCTTTTTCCTAAGTCTGGAATTTATCAACACTTTCTTAAATAGGTCTCTAGGCCTCTATTTAAGTTTTTGTTGATAAAATCAACTCCTATCAAGGATCCCCACCTATAAACCCCTTATTCCCCATGTCCTAGTATTTGGTCATTGACCTTTGGTAGGCCCTAGGGTTTATCCCCCTACCCAAGTCTGGAACTTATCAAAACCATCTTGAATAGGTCTCCATGCCTCTATTCAAGTTTATGTTGATAAAATTGATCCCTATAAAGAATCTCCCTACCCTAAAACCCTCATTCCCCATGACTTGATGGTTAGTTTTAAGCTATATATAGTTGGGTTAAAGCTACCAAAAATAGAAGCTTGAATTTAAAATCAGCACCATTAAAAACCTCTATAGAGACAAAATGATGCTCCTGTTAAAATTGCAACTAATTCATCAATATAAACTTGAAGAAGTCACATGATGGCCTTTTGTATTTTCTCAGACATTTGCTTTCAAAATATGTTTTGTAAAGGGTGCCACTGAATTCATCATTTGACATACTTTCTATTTATTTATGTCAAATGCTTTTTTAGGATAGAAATTTTTGCTTAGGCCTTTTAAATTTTAAAGCTGAATATAGTATTATAGGACATAGTAAAGAATGCTACCTGAAATATAAATTCATTTTTTTGTTTGAAAAATTAATATTTATTAGAAAATATCTATCAGGAAACTTATATCATAGACAATGATAATGTCAATTGAGTTGTCACAAGTGGCAAACCTTATATATATTTTAAGTTTACATTTTAGGAAAACATTCTATTTTTTGGCATACATTGATATATTTAGCTAAAAAGGATTCTTGTTCCTGTTCATACTACTTTTACAATCTGGACCCTGACAAAATAGTATGTAAAAATATTATATAGCAATAGTATTTATTTCTATACTTTTACTGCAAGCAAAATATTTAAAGCAAAAAATAGCATTTAGTGCAAGTAAAACCAAGTGAAACTGAAAGCCTATGATTTTATTTTTACTTTTGTTATGATCATTTTAATGAGATTTATTTTGGCTCTTTGCTTATTGTGTGCCCCAAAGGAAGGTACTAGATTGCTAGTTATTACTAATAATAAATGTCAATTAGTCATTTCAAAGATAAGCCTAGAGTCTGATCAATATCAAAATGTTAAAAACTATATCTATAGACTTATTTGTAAATATTTAAGTCAATAAAATCTAATAATAATATGTACTTTTTTAATGCTTTCATATGGAAATTAACTGTGTCTTTATAATAAGATGGGATTGTAAGATAAAAATAAAAGAAGGTCAGAAGGTGCATATATCTTCAGCTACTATATTACATTGGATATGCTATAACTTTATGCTATGATTTCATGTTATTATCTAGTGCAATCAATCTTATATTAAATAGATGTCTTCAGTTTGTCTTACAATCAGCTTCATGCAATCATTTATATGATAGTACAACAAAAGTGAATATATATGCTCTTTTTATAAAGATATAAGTCCAATCTAATATATGCTTTTTTAAACTCTAACTCTTATGATTGTCCTTGCCTGTGAGATAGGCTCCAATGAATTAAAATAAATTTATATTTTATTTTATTTGTTTAAAGATAATGAACAACTACAATAAAATATAGTATGTCAGTGGAAGGAGTGTCAGATAGCATGTCAAAGTCTATGAATATATGAATAAATGGTAAATAAATGAATAGAAAAATATACCTTTTTGAATAAGTATTATAAGTTACATGCTATATAACTTAATATGTTTTGTTTCTTATATAATATAATATATAATAGAACAATAGGCTCTTTTGCAATTCAATATTATTAGCCCCTAATTAGGACTTGATTCTTGAATACTTAATTCAGAGTTCTTAGTGTTAAAACTATATATAGCTTCTTCATCAGAACATTTTATGACAGAAAATGACCAAACTGGTAGGCTTAGATAAAATAACTTTTTACAAACGTTAGAAAACAGGGTAGTAGACAAAATTTAGTCATTTTTACCTTGTTTTATGTTTATTTTGTTTTAAATATCTACAAGTATTATTTTAAAATTTGTTATATATGCAACTATTTTTACAAATATCTTGCTCAACTTTTATGTTCACCCTTAGCCAGTATCAATATTACCAAGTTAATATTGCCAATTTAAAATCCAAATCCAATCCAAACAAGTAAAATAATCAGTTTGAAATCATAATATCAATTACTTCAAACTTTTAAGGTGGTTGCTGTGGCGACCAGAGTGTCCGTCGCATCATTGGAGGCTGGGGCTGGGCTTGGTGGCTTGTAACACAAACTCAGAAGTGAGTAATTAGTTATTGTTAAACTTGATAATATATTAATGTAGTGGGTCCAGCGCATTTGTCTATAATTTTTGTTTATTTTTTTCAGACTAACTTTGGAGGTGTTCACACTAAAGCCGCGCTGTGAGAGTGTTGAAACCTCCGAGGGTGTTGCTCTGACAGTGACAGGTATGGTATTGATTTATTTTATTCATTTTTCTGGGGTTGGGAGTGATAAGATTTAAACTGGAAGTGACGTATGGAAAATGGGAGATTTTAGTGGGGATGTAGAGAGGGGAAAATACAGAAGGGATGTAGAGAGGGGAAAATACAGAAGGGATGTAGAGAGGTGAGACCCCATAGGGAGTGTAGAGAGGGGAGAACCCAGAGGGGTGTAGAGAGGGGAGAACCCATAGGGAGTGTAGAGAGGTGAGAAGTGAGAACCCAGAGGGGTGTAGAGAGGGGAGAACCCATAGGGAGTGTAGAGAGGTGAGAACCCAGAGGGGTGTAGAGAGGGGAGAACCCATAGGGAGTGTAGAGAGGTGAGAACCCAGAGGGGTGTAGAGAGGGGAGAACCCAGAGGGGTGTAGAGAGGGGAGAACTCAGAGGGGTGTAGAGAGGGGAGAACCCAGAGGGGATGTAGAGAGGGGAGAACCCAGAGGGGATGTAGAGAGGGGAGAACCTAGAAGGGATGTAGAGGGGAGAACCCAGAGGTGTAGAGGGGAGAACCCAGAGGGGATGTAGAGACGGGAAAGTTCTGAGGGGATGTTAAAAACAGCGAATCGACAGTAGATGACACGAATGGCATCCCTTTAATCAAAGGCGTCGCCCAAGTGAAGGTGATGCGAGATGATGAGATTCTGGCCACCGCCTGCGAGCAGTTTCTGGGCAAGTCCCGCCAAGAGATGGAGGAGACAATCCTGCAGACCATGGAGGGCCATCTGCGCGCCATCCTGGGCACCCTGACTGTCGAGGCCATCTACAAAGATCGTGACCAATTCGCTGAACTTGTCCGCGAAGTGGCCGCACCGGATGTGGGCAAAATGGGCATCGAAATTCTGTCCTTCACCATCAAGGACATCTACGACAAGGTGGACTATTTAAACAGCCTCGGCCGCACCCAGACTGCCGTTATCAAGAGAGACGCCGATATTGGCGTGGCCGAAGCCGAGAGAGACGCCGGCATTGTTGAATCGTCCTGCCAGCGAGCCAGAATGGATGTCAAGTACGACATGGACTCGAAAATTGCCGACAGTGCCAGGACCTTCCAGATGCAGAAGGGCGCTTTCGATGTGGAAGTGAACAGGGCCAAGGCCGAGTCCGAGCTGGCCTATAATCTCCAGGGTGCCAAGGAGAGGCAGAAGATTCGAGCTGAGGAAATCGAAATTGAGGTGATATAATCTAATGTTTTGTGGGTGGAAGACAGGGTGTGAAGAAGATAACAGGGGAGGGTGAGAAGAGGGTAACAGGGGATGGTGAGAAGAGGGTAACAGGGGAGGGTGAGGAGAGGGTAACAGGGGAGGGTGAGAAGGTAACAGGGGAGGGTGAGATGAGGGTAACAGGGGAGGGTGAGAAGAGGATAACAGGGGAGGGTGAGAATAGGGTAACAGGGGAGGGTGAGATGAGGGTAACAGGGGAGGGTGAGAAGAGGATAACAGGGGATGGTGAGAAGAGGGTAACAGGGGAGGGGGAGATGAGGGACATTGAGGGTAACATGGGAGGGTGAGAAGAGGGTAACGGGAGGGTGAGATGAGGGTAACAGGGGAGGGTAAAGGGGGCCGTAGCCCAGCGGTAGCGCAGGCTCTGGTGTGCCAGCGACCTAGGCTCGATTCCAAGTGCAGTCCCATTAATTTGGGGCTGAATTGGAATCTCGGCTTGGCTCTGCTCGTGCAATTAACGGCCTTGAGAGCCAACCCCCAAGGCGCAGTGAAGTGTACATGCCTAACGATAAAATAAAGTTAGGGTTGCTGTACACTCCTGTGTGAGTGTGTGCCTGCGTACGTATCCGCTCGCTTGTATGCCTGCTCAGGGGAGTCGGCGGGATGGGCAGCAATGCCTCTCGCCGGTTGTGTGCCTATGTCGCTTAAAGTGCGCCAGGGTGCACACAGCCCCCTGCCTCTAATAAAAAAACAGGGGAGGGTGAGAAAAGGGTAACGGGAGAGGGTAACAAGGCAGGGTGGGAAGAGGTTAACAGGGGAGGGAGAGGGTAATTTAATTTCAAATTGCTCTAGTCTGTCCCACGGTCTGTGTTAGAAACAGAGATAGTCAAATAAATCAATCCTGATTTGGCGCACCCCTTATCATTCACAGCGAACAGCAGAATTCAGATAGTGCGCTATGCGAATTTACTGTATATTTAAGATAAGGCGAGAACCTATTTTTATAGATTTACAACTAGCTGGGGACAGTGCGCAGCAATTATGTTCGTCTAAACATTCTTAATTTCTGAACTTGAAACATTTAATTTGATTTTTTTGCCATTAGTAAAGGTCAAGTAAGGTCAAATTAATATTATTTATGTACTGCATTGACAAAAAAACTTAATAATATAGTACGTTACACTGTCTATATGTATCGAAAACAAGTTTAATAATTACCACGCCGATATGTATCGAAAAAATCATTAATCATCACTTCACCGCCTATATGTATAAAAAATTGGTTTCTTAATTACCCTGCCGAAATGTATTGAAAGCAGATTTAATAATTATCCCGCCGATATGTATAGAAAGCAGGTTTAATAATTATCCCGCCGATATGTATCGAAAGCAGGTTTAATAAATTATCCCGCCGATATGTATTGAAAGCAGGTTTAATAATTGACATACCGAAATATATCGAAAGCAGGTTTAATAATTATCCCGCCGATATGTATCGAAAGCAGGTTTAATAAATTATCCCGCCGATATGTATTGAAAGCAGGTTTAATAATTAATTGGCATACCGATATGTATCGAAAGCATGTTTAATAAATTATCCCGTTGATATGTATCGAAAGCAGGTTTAATAAATATCCCGCCGATATGTATTGAAAGCATGTTTAATAATTAACCTGCCGAAATGTATCGAAAACTGGTTTAATAAAGTATCCCGCCGATATGTATCGAAAGCAGGTTTAACAAATATCTCGCCGATATGTATTGAAAACTGATTTTTTTAATTATTGCGCCGATATGTATCGATAACAAATAAAATAAGTCGCACCTCCCCCGTACCCCGGCAGGTTCGCGAGAAGCGCAAGCTGATTGAAATCGAAGAGAAAGAAATCATTCGCAACGAGAAGGAGCTTGACGCCAACGTTCGCCGCCCTGCCGAGGCGCAGGCCTTCAAAGTGCAGACCATCGCGGCCGGTGACCGGTTCCGCAAGGTGAAGGTGGCCCAGGCCGAGGCCGAGTCCATCCGGGTGCGCGGCTCAGCCGAGGCCGCCAGCATCGAGGCGGTTGGCAAGGCCCAGGCAGAGGAGATGCGACTCAAGGCCTCGGCTTTCCGAGCCTACGGCGACGCCGCCATCTTGGAGCTGACACTGGACGCTCTGCCGCGCGTTGCTGCCGAGGTGGCCGCGCCGCTGTCCAAGATTGACGAGATTGTTGTGCTGGGCGACGATCGAACCACGTCTGAGGTGTCGCGCCTTCTGAGCAGCCTGCCGCCAGCCGTGCAGGCCCTGACCGGAGTTGATCTGTCCAAAGCCCTTGGCAAACTGCCAGGAGCCTCGGCCACGGCTTAGGCGATGGACTTGACTTTGAAAAACCCCCCCCAACTATCAGGTGTGGGTTCTTCTAGCATGGCCTGTTTTACTAACTCCTAAAATTATATCCTGTTGATTAAATTAATTATTCTATACTCTATCTTCATCTTCTAGAGCACATAAAATTATTAATAAAGATAATAGAAAAGTTTTGTCGTTTTTTTCTTAAAATTTCTATTAAAAAACAGTAAAATTCAAAACTGCCTACTGACTGTTTGTCTGTCAGTAGTCTCGTCAGGGTGTTTTTTCGGCGTTTTAATTTGCGCACAGTTTGATTGGCAGCTCGATTCTGTCAAGTAATTTTGTTATTGTTCGGCAAAAATTTTCGCGCTAAATTCAAAATTCAATTGTACGCCTTGCACGTTTGGCATCTCATTAAATAATGAATTATTTATTATTAGAAACGCTTTGTCTGGCCACCTTGTTCTGCTAAGTGCATGTGCAATACGCTCTATAAACTTAACCTTCTTTGAATTATTTTTCTTTGTCTTTAATAATATCAAGACTATATTCTCCTTTCTGTCTAAACAATATTGCTTCAATCGCTATTGATGTGCAAGCATGTGTCCCTGTCCAAATATTTATCGATGGCTTTGCCTAACCGGATACTAATAAGCTTGTTTTTTATTTGTCTATCTAATATTTATCATCTGTATTCGATATGTTGAATATGGGCCACTAATTTCGCCGACTTATATATTGAAAAAAAACGATTATAGTTTTTTTACTATAGTGGTATCTGAGCCATGCGTTATATATTAACTCGAAACTAATGATTGTGTAAGTGTTACTTTGTTCGAAAATGGCTCAGTAGGCAAGTTTTACCAAAAATACAATTACGAGGATAGAGGGTCTTCCTTTTTTTCAGCACAAATATTTGTATTGCTTTTGATAGGAGACAGACTTAATGTTCATCTTTGGATATGCTTTGTTCTTATATAGCACTTATGAGTTCTAGGCATAGGGCCTTCAAAGTATATAGTGATATAGGCAAAAATGGGTTTTAACCTAGTGGTTACAGTGTCAGACTCACGGCTTGAGGGTCGGGGGTTCGATTCCCTATCCCACTGGAACGATTTGTGTCCTTCAGCAAGAGACTTAACTCTGCATTGCTTCAGTTCCCCCCAGCTGTAAAATGGTTCCCAGCATTAGCTGGGGTAATTGAGGGTGTGTGTGGCGACCCCCCCAGTCCTTGGACTGAACAGCCGTACGCAGCCTTCAGATGCGCCGCGCAATAGCTGTCGGTTGCGCATCTGGCCATTACAGCAGGTGCAATCAATTATTAAATTAGGAATAGGAAACGTGCATTGAATATAAAACTAAAATTGAACCCTCATTTTCTTAACGAAAAGTTCTTTAAATATCAATCTATAAGAAAGGAAAGGCATATCAATCGATAAAGATTAAATTTGCCTCCTATCAAAAGCAATAGCAGTTTTTGTGCTGCAAAAATGGAAACCTATTATCTCCCGTAATGTATTCTTCGGTAAAAACCTGCCTTTTTTAAATTTCTCCAAGAAACATAGCTTCCCGTCCTTCGTGAGTTGTCCTTGGTGTTGCCTGCACATGGGTCGACACGGACACTGAATAAATTCCTACGTGCCTCAGGATAGTAGACTCACCTATGATAGAAAATCACCAGGATAGTAGACTCTTCTATGAATGAGTTTTAACTCGACAAAGTTTTAAGTGCATCAGGAAAGCAATCACGGATATCTCTGACGCAAACAGCTCGATACAAAAAGAAGATCGTTGCATCAACTGGCCAAACCAAGCAGACTTAATTGGCTCATCAAGATTAAGACAAGATCAAAAAGACACAAAATATTTATTGACGCCCGTTGGGAGAGGTGTACGCCTATCAACATTATAAAACTCTCAGTTTTGTAAATGAATCTTAATTTTAAAATGAACAATTTACAAGGATGAAAAACTTGAAAAAGTTCCAAAATGTGGCTTACTTCTCAACAACACGTTAATTCTAATAACGTTAGAATTTTTACGTCAAGGGTCCTGAGAATTAACAGAAGTTCAAATTCAAATCTGCTTAAGCGTGGTTTCTTTCAGAACGTATTTAATTATAAATTGCAACAGGGTTTCAAGCCTAAAATGGTAATCTAAAAGCCCGCTTATTATTCTGGTTGGTTACTATATAATAGTGTACATTGCTCTTTCTCGTCTGTGAGCACGTTACATAAAGTTTTTTTGTTCATTGGTTAATAATCATAGAGTTGTGTACATAAAGTTATTGATGAGAAATAAGAAATTATTGTTAGGTGTTAATTATTATTTTTTAGCAAACCGGCTAATTGACCCAGCGGAGGGGTCGACACCACCTGAGCTGCACCCCAGCAAAACTTAATTACCTCTATCATACGTGCATTGGAATTATTTTTCCATCGAATATTTTTTTCTCTTGTAAATCCAGTTTAAGTACCAAGTAAATTTCATGAATACCTGCGTCAAGTTTATTTCTAAGAATTAAGAAAGTTTGCTGTATTCGCACTCAAACATAGCTCCACTGCGATTTTGTTCACCTCAGTTGGCTATTTATTCCAGTCTCCACTTACCGGGCTGCGAATTTCCAGATCTATGTGGCCCTCCACCAAATAAATCACCTGGGAGGAGCCAACGGAAATAGAGACCATCAGCGAGTCTGACGAGACAGCTCCCATACACAACTCGATCGCCCTGACAGCTGTCCAGCAGGCGGAGCTCTCCGATTCAAATGAAGCAAGTTAGTGTTTTTTCTGTGCTTGGTAAATATAGAGGGGCAAGGGTAACGCAGAGGTATACCAGCCAGTTCAGTTTAATATTCTAAATAAAGTTTTTACCTGCTGTACAGAGACTTGTCTCAAATCTCTAAGAGCGAATGGCCGCATAGAGGTGGGCAGCTGGGTACTAACCGCCTTTCTTGCAGCCTTTTTAGTAGACCATTCTTCCTTTAGCACTGACAGCCCCTCGATACCCAGCCCATTACGCTTGCGTTCTGAAACTGCTAGCTGGCTTCTCAGTGTAAGTTTTTCTTTGCTTTTTGTTAGTCTGTAGAATTCAAAAATGTTAACGGCAACAATGAAAAATCGATCTCGTTCCGGTGTCCATTAGTCGCCTGATGCCATCTTTTGAAGGTGCCGACGGCGTCGGGTGATGAAGGGATGCTTGAGAGACCAGCTGAGGATGTCCAGCAGTTGAGGTTTGCCCACTGTTGAGGCTTGATCAGTGAAACTAAAGAAATTAGCAACGGGGTGTCATCTGACGCCGCCTTCCACCGGTCTTGTGGCTATTTCTAGAGTTTACTGTCCCAACTGTGAACTGAACTTCAACTGGGCAAGCTCTTCCTGTGGGAGTAGTCTGAGGATTTCAGCCGTTTCAGGGCCTTTGTACGTATTTGTCTTTAAAGGAGTATGTAAGGAAGGCTCTCCTACAATTCTAGCTTAAAAACCATTGCATTTTACATTATAACGGGGTACTTTCATTTTTATAAACAACCATTACATATACGAGTAATGTTTTAAATAGCTATTAGAAGTGATGCTTGGGTTGTAAATATCTCACGCTCGTAATGGCAAAAAAGATAAACAGAGGGTTGAGCATGGGTAAAGCTAGTTGAGTCATGCTTACGTTGCGTTTTTATTTTTCCACAAATTTCTAGAGCTGCATATACTATACATACTATACAACTTACTACATACAACATACATTGCTCCTATTGTACTGCTTGTTCAATTTATGCACAGTGATTGTTGTTGTTGCCACGTAGTTTTCTAAAATATGAGAGGCTGAGTGGTTTTCTAACAATAACATTGTTGATTCTTAAACTATTTGAGAAAGCAATTTTACTAAAACTTCATGACGGTTCGATCGAAGATACTGTAAATTCGAGAAAAAATGGGTTGCGGAAAGAACGAAAATTAATGGATAAATGGGTGAATCGACTAGATAATTTTTGTAGATCAAGCATTTTATTTTCCGTCTAACTTTATAGAATCAAGGCTAAAATTAGAAAAAACGTTGGCACTAAGCAGAGTTTGGATGATGCAGGAGCATCTTCTGCAGGAAATGTCTAAATTCCATACGCTCTAATGGTCCAGCAGGACTCTCATGCTTCCGGTAGACAGCAGTCTGACCTTTTGACTTGCCAAAAATTACACCTTAAGTTAAAAGAGAGCAAGCCAGAAAAAAGTATACCGCCAATGCTCATGTACCTGCTTTTAACAAATTTCATTCTCAGCTAAACATACCGACTTTCTAGAATATGAAGTGAGAAGCTGACGATTCGGTCCACTAATTGAAACAAAGGCACTAAAGCTGAAACAAGTGTAGCTTTAAGCAGCAATGAATCTGCTCCCGGAGCTGAAGAGCGCCGCCATGGACGGCAGAGTCGGCAAGGTGCGGCAGTTTCTACGGAGCAGCGTCAGTCCGGACGTCGCTGACGACCGGCAGCGGACGGCGCTGCACTGGGCAGCCGAGCGAGGCCAGTCCAGGGTGGCGAGGCTTCTCATCGAGGCCGGAGCTCAGCTGGACGCTCAGGACAGCAGCGGGGCGACCGCTCTGCACCTGGCCTCGATGCACGGTCACCGGGATGCGGTCCGGCTGCTGCTCGAGTCCGAGGCCAACACCAGCCTGGTGACGAAGTCCAGCTCCTCGGCGCTGCACCTCGCCTCGCGGAACGGCCACCTCGAAGTCGTGCAGCTGCTGAGCCGGCAGGCCGACTGCGATCAGCAGCTCGCAGACGGAGACTCGCCGGTGCACCTGGCTGCTCCGCTCGGGCAGCAGCTCGTGCTCGCTGCTTTGCTGCTGGCAGCCGCGGATCCGAGCGCCAGGAATGCGCGCGGCCAGACCCCGCTGCACTCCGCGGCTCTCCACGGCCAGCGGGCCGCCATTGAGCTGCTCGTCCGGGCGGGAGTCGCCGCCGACTCGCTGGCAAGCGATGGGTCGACGCCGCTGCACGCCGCGGCAGCAATGGGGCACGAGGCCACCGCCCAGACTCTGCTGCAGCTCGGCTGCGGGCTCGTCGACCTCAACAAGAACGGGCTCAGCCCCGCTGCCATCGCCTGTCGCTTCGGGCATCGCGAGGTCTTGCATCTGCTGCTCAAGCAAGTGACTCACGCCAGAGAGCTCGGAATCCGGCACGAAGAAACCAACGAAAGGCTGCAGCGATTCAAGAATTCGCTTGTTCCTGCAGCTCAGTCTCGCGGAACGTTTTTGCACGAAGAGCGGTAAGCGTTTGTGATGTCAGTAATGAAACGGTCTAAACGTATGTTACATAAGTACAGAATAAGGATATTTTGTTGCCAACTGATATCTCGACAGCTTGATATGTACCTGATATTCGAAACATCCCTCTTGCTAGTAACACATCTCACAATCATCCGTTAACACTATTAATTATTGTACCTTGCATCTGGAATCGTGGCTCTAGGCTACTTGGTGTGACGAAGTTGTAGGCCTACTTTTCTTTTGCTAATGTTGATGAGTTGTATAGCGGTCTATCAGGATTTACAACTTTAACGTGTATGAATAAGTAGTAGTACGCTCGTAAACTTGGCGAATTACAGGGAGCTGTCGAAATACTGTTGAACACGAGTATTCAATATATTTATCTATTAAGTACGCTCGTATTAGGGCCAGCACAAAGCCAAGAGCGACGAGCGACAAAACCAGACCACCAGCTTGGAGGCGAAATTCAAAACGTTTTTATAGTAATTTGAAATTGGAGTATAAAGATTTAAACAAAAGAGAGTAAACTTAATCTGCTTAGCGTGTCAAGCAATACGTGCAGATGTACAGTTAAATAGAATAATAAAATACCAATAATTACTTTGTAAAGACTTTCACAACGACGGCGGCACATGAAACGATCTACAAAAGCTCAAACCGTCACATTGGATTTATTTTTGTTTCACCCTTTCTGAATACTGCATGGTTTGATTTGGCAGTCTGTGACGTACGCAGTCACGGTAAGTTTTATTACGTACTTCGATTTAAATATATTCAAATCACGCTTGCGTTGACAAAGATTGTATTGCCCTTGAAAACCATTCA
Source organism: Macrostomum lignano (assembly GCA_002269645.1). Lineage (NCBI taxonomy): Eukaryota > Metazoa > Platyhelminthes > Macrostomidae > Macrostomum > Macrostomum lignano. Next base: position 143,151 of record NIVC01002473.1, on the reverse strand, counting down.
TTCAAGCTCCTCTCACGGCCAACTGACGTACATACGGTGGGTCCCGTATGTCTAAGTAGTGATATAAGTGAAGTAGTGATTTAGTATCATTCGTACTCAATATGACTATATCACTGCAAATCCCTATATTTAGTCACTTGGTCTGTTACTAATACAGTCCCAAAATTGTATTACTTTCATTATTGATAATTAATTGCCAATGCATGATATGCAGCTGACAGAACCACTGTAACTCAACAAAACTTTCAGTGAGCAGCCCGACTCAAACAGCCTGTGCGAGGTCCTTATCGATGTGGAGGCTGTGGAAGATGAACAAGAAAGTTTGGCAGAGAGCCACAAAAGCGCTCAGCTGCACAGAGCCCTGAAAGAGTCCGGGTTTGAGCTGAATCGTGTGAAACTGCAATCCGCATGTTCTGATGTCCTGCAGCGCATCACTAGAAACCGCCTCGACGCTCAGGAGTACAATGACTGCGAAGTGTACATCGTCGGGAGCTTCAGTGAAGGCTGGTCCAACAGTCTGGTTCGGTTGGATGGCCAAACGGACGCAGACTCCGACATCGACGTCTGCTTCGTTGCGAGAGGGATGCTCTTTCATCTCAAAGGCAGCTGCAGCTGCATCAACTGCAGATTCGATGAAGAACGACATAGGGCAGTTGAATATGAAGACGGGCACATTAAGTGGCCTGGATCGCGTAAGAGGATATTGGCTGGAATCTGTGATTTTCATTTTCACTTGTGTACCCTCATTTGCATCATTTTACCAAAAGCATCATTTTCCTAAAAGCTCACCCACCAACAATTTCGCCCCAAACAGCCTCGAATCCGTCGCAGACCTGGGCCGGGTCGGAGGTCAGACCGGCAGTGGATCTTGTGTGGGCGTTCCGCTGCTGTTGCTATCCAAAAGTGGAAGTGCTGCAGCCAGGATACAGTACTCACATTGCGCCATCAGTGCTGCAGAGCCTGAGGCAGGAGATGCTGGAGTCTCCATGTCACCTGGTGGCAGCGGCTCCCCCCAGCAAGGACGGGCAGCAGCTGAGGATCAGCACCACCTTCCTGGAACGAAGGCTGCTCAGAAGCCTGACAACTGAGCAGGGACACGTGTTCGTGCTTATCAAGTTCATCATTAAGAAAGTGATTTCAGCCCGAGCCAATGGACTCAAGACCTACATAGCCAAGAGTCTGATGTTTTACCTGCTGGATGAGACGCCTGCTACTCACTGGCAGTCCGAAAACCTAATCAGTCTGGCGAAACGAGCACTTTCGATTCTGTTGCGGTGTCTGCTGGACAAGGATATTTCAGATGCGGACAAGTGCATGAAGCACTTCTTCATGAGAGATGCCTGGGTGTATTTAAAGAAGCGCCACAGTGGAAAGAAGCTGATTTCAGATGTTGTGAAGGACATCATCGAAAAGCTGTCAGAAGTTGTGTCGTGTTTTTACGAAACGCTGCGACCACTGGAGGATGCGAAAAACTTTAGCTTTCATCCGTTCCTGGTGCTGCCAGTTTTGATCCCGAGGCCAGTTCCGATGGCATCAAACCTGCAGTTCCACGATGTGTATGACGCGATCCGGTCCGTTCTGCTGAACTTGGCTCATGAAGAGTGCCGCGAAGAAGACAAAAAGGTCATGATGAAGCTGGCTCGCAGAGTTCCCAACTACGCTGCATGTCCGAAGCACTGCCTCTTCGCGCTGATCTACTTGAAATTCGAAATGCGCTACGCGGCGCGAAGGGTCTTGCGCTCGTTCCGCTACCACCAGGTCAGCCGAGGACTGTCACGCTGGAAGGTGCGCGCCACTGACGCAGAGTCTGAGTTGGCGGTGTGGCAGCACCTGGAAAGATCCAGTTCGGTTTGGAAGCTCCTGATTCAAGCCGACAAGCCGCCCGTTCTGTCGTTTCTGCCAGCCAAATTCAGGCAGCATTTCTCACTGAGCTGTGGCCAGTTCGACTGGTACTACGTGAACTTTGACGCGCTGCTGAAAGCTCTCAGCCTCTATCTGGATCACGATGTGGAACTTGAACTGTGGTTTGAAGAAACTCTCCGCTGTGCGAGTCCAGACGTTCAGGAGCTGCTTGTAACTCTTGAGCTTTGTGGGGATAGCGACCTGCTTGCCCAACTGGTTCAGAGACACAGGCGAGCCATTTGCGACCACCAGGGCACGAGAGAGAAGGTCGAGCAGCTGATGCAGGAGTCGGTAAGTCAGCCTGGTCATTGCAATACCTTTACAACAATTATTAAAAATGAAAAAAGCTAGAGGCCACATCAATTATTGCTCATGAGTGATTTCCGATTCTCTTGCAGCAGTCCCTGGCTGAAAGGAGCTTCCGAAGGACAGCGCGAGCGTTGCCTGGTCCAGAAAGCACTGATGAGGACCAGCTGTTTCTAGGCCGGGGAAGAGACCGACCCGTAAGGTTCATCCTTGTTAAGCTATTCATCTGCCTTTGCAGCTTGTCGCCCCTGGTCTTCTTAGCGCAGAAGTCCCGGCGCTACGGATTTTCCATTGGCAAGGAGTGCCTGGTGGCAGCCGTTCGCAAGCATCTCGCTCGCCGCGTCAGAGGAAGCGTTCTGGGCCGGTACTCGTCTGCTAGAAACATTATGATTGGCAATTGCGTCTTGTTTGTCTTCCTTGGAACCTATGTGCTCATCTGTTCAATTAGCTACTCCCATCACAAAACCTGGCTGTCGACTTTAATTTTTTTGATTTTTATTACTGCATGCTTAATAATTCTCATTTGTACCTGCGGAATTTCCTGTATAACGCACCGGGCTGCGTCAAATATGGTTAACCACACAGTTGCAAGTGCTGAAGTGACTCATGCAGAGACGTAAGCTCTTACGAACTTGAGTTAAAAACTGACGCTTCTAGCGTTCTTAAATGCGTTCGATTAAACTTCCACAGACATGTAACCTCCTGACTTGCCCCGCCAACGGAATTTTTACTGCGCTAAATTTTTATTTTAATTAACATATGTTTCTGTCTGAAGTTTTTTCACTTAGGTTCTGGGATTTGTTTGCTCATAACTTTGTCTGTGTTTCATTTTATCTATTGTTATAATCGCAGATGTTATCTGTGTTTAATTTCTGTTATAATCGCTGTTGTTCCAAGTATCAATTCAAACAGTTAATCTGGTTATTAGTTATCTGTAGGAATGCGAGCTGGTCAGTCAGCCACTGCTAATTATCCAGCCCCATATTGATCATTTGCCCGCTTTGCCCTCCCCGCCCGCTCAGCCTCGTGAATCCGCCGTCCCCTCACAGGCCCGCAGCTGTTCAGTTGTTGCTGAGGTCACAAGTTCGAGTCCCTTCACCGCCGTCCCAGCTGGACAAATTTGAGTCCAGTATATGACTGTACTGCGACTAATGATCAAAAACAATGGCTAATAAACTACGTGCTCGTAGTAGACTACTAAACTGTCAATAATATTTAGAGGCACTTGTTATTATGCGTGACAATCAAGCAGTTCACTTATAGCGTCTTGCAGTAAAACTGAATAATGTATTTAGAGCTTTCAAAGTTAATTTATTTTCGAAATTCGAGTTTACCGCACTGTTTTAATATTACTGCCTTTGGGGCAGAAATTTTCCGAACGCCTCTAGCTCACAGATGGTCAGATATCCCAGGCTACTTTTCACCATGATCTCCTGTCCAACACCCTCGCATGGTAGCGCCTTGGAGCTGAACTCTTCGCCATTGCTATACCGACTGCACTCGCTTTTCTCGTCAATATAGATGGCAAAGTTGGTCAATCCGGATCGTCGATTGAGTCGGTTGTAAATTTTGACCATCATGAATTGCACCTGATAATCGGTGGCCGCCCTCCACCAGCCGGCTCTTGCACTGTCCACAAAAGCGCAGGTCTGCAGGTGAGTAGACGGATCTTCCAGGCGGTCATCAATAGCTTTTTCGCACGTGTGGGTGTAGTATGATGAGCTCTGTTTGCAACGCGTCAGAGGCAACTTGTCTGAGGGTTCCCGAATTAAAAATTCCTTTTAAATTATAAGCATAAAAGCATCAATTGCATTCCTGAGTTGACAGTATTAACCAACACTGTATCAATTCGGATCGGAGAATTTTCGGACACTTCTCAATATACTTGTCGAAAACAGCTTATCACATAGAATTATTACAATTTCCGTGACTTTTTTATTAGAGGCAGGGGGGGGGCTGTGTGCACCCTGGCGCACTTTAAGCGACATAGGCACACAACCGGCGAGAGGCATTGCTGCCCATTCCGCCGACTCCCCTGAGCAGGGCATACAAGCGCGCGGATACGTACGCAGGCACACACTCACACAGGAGTGTACAGCGGCCCTAACTTTATATTATCGTTAGGCATGTACACTTCACTGCGCCTTGGGGGGTTGGCTCTCAAGGCCGTTAATGTCACGAGCAGAGCCAAACAGAGATTCCAATTCAGCCCCAAATTATTGTGACTGCACTTGGAATCGAGCCTGGGTTGCTGGCACACCAGAGCCTGCGCTAGACCGCTGGGCTACGGCCCTCCTTAATTTCCGTGATAATACGTAAACATTAATTTTGAATTTTAGATTAATTAGGTTTCAAAGACGCGTTTGCACTAAACTGATTTGTTCTTACCTTCGGCAGGCAAAGACTCTCCGTAGGCTTCAAACTCGCAGAGTGTCAAGTATGGAATATTGCTTTTCACCATGATCTCCTGTCCGTATCCATCGCATCTCAGAGTTTTCGACAAAAAGTATTCCGAATCTGTGTACCGATTGCACACTTTCTTCTCGTCAATGATCACTTCTAAGTTTGTCCGTCTAGACTGACGTTCCTTTGTCAATCGGTTGTAGATTTTGACGTAGATAAACCGTACGGGCTTTTCAGTTTGAGCCCTCCACCAGGAGTTGTCTGCATTGGTCAGCGCGCAGTGGTCCAGCGTGTCGCCTAATTTATTATCGTAAGCTCTATCGCAGAGAGAAGTCGAACTGAACTTATCCGAGCCCTGGCTGCAGTTGGTCAGCTTGAGCTTCTCTGCTGAATGGTTTTTGTTGGAGTGGAGTAGATTTTATTGAAGACGAACGGATATTTCTATCAGTTATTAAGAATACCCTATGACTCATAATAGTAAAAACTGTACTTATACATTTGAGTTTCTAAATAATATTAAATAATTGCTTCCACATGCTAACACATGAGTTTTGTCCAAATAGGAAGTTAAAGGTGTAATCGATTATAATAATTCCTTGTGCTCTTAATCAATATCGTACTCACTTTCCATCGGAAGAGTTTCTCCAAACGCCTCAATCTCGCAGATCGCCAGCTGCTTGGGCAGGTGACTTCTCACCATGATCTCCTGTCCGGATGCGTCGCATCGTAGAGTCTTGGAGGCGAATTGTGTCGAATCTTTGTACCGATTGCACACGTTCGTTTCGTCTATTACAACTTCGAAGTCGGTCAGTGTGTCTCGATTCGTGAGCCGATTGTAGATTTTGATGTACATGAAGCGCACAGGATGCTCAGTTTTCGCCTTCCACCAGGTGTTGTCATTATTGGTGATGGCGCAGTTCTGAATGGGATTATCTGGATCGTCCAGCTTATCATCGTAAGCTTTGTCGCAAGAGTGCTTGATGCCGTCTAAGCTCGAGCCTTGGCTACAGTTGACCAACTTGAGTTTTTCTGTCAAGATAAAAAAGGAATAAGTAAACTGTTTGCTTTATTACAAGGTTTAGGTTTTTTGTTTGTGATTTTATAGTCATCCAAGTTAATTTTTGTCGCGATTTTTCAGTTAAAGGCAGAACGGGCAGATGTAGACGAGCTTTGATTGGTAACCTAGCCATCAAATCATTCTCATGATTGCATTGAACCTTTCAATTTAAAAAGACATGAGAGTTTTGGCGCTCTTGTTTGCATAGTAGACTAATAAAAAACCTTTGCTGTCTCGAGAAATTGTAAATGTTCCCATAAAAAACTGTATAGAAAACAATTCAAATTTATTCGCATCGTAAAAGGGTGCAATGCTCTGCGTTTGAAGAGGACATTTCGCTTGCACCATTCAATTTCTTTGCTAATATACCTGAGTTTTAGAAGCGTTGTAGAAGAAATGCAAGGGAGCACGAGAATTTCCCGCAGGAATTTTTCCCGCCGAGCTTTTCCCGCAGCGAGTTTTTCCCGCACGAGCTTTTCCCGCAGCGAGTTTTTCCCGCACGAGATTTTCCCGCAGCGAGCTTTCCCCGCACGAGATTCTCCCGCAGCGAGTTTTTATCGCAGCGAGAGTTTCCCGCAGGAAATTTTCCCGCACAAACTTTTTCCAGCAGAAAGATTTTCCCGCAAGAAATTCTCGTGATTGCCTGTTTACCTTCCTACCTTCCTACCTGTCTGTCTGTCTGTCTGTCTGTCTGTCTGTCTGTCTGTCTGTCTGTCTTAGTGTCTGTCTGTCTGTCTTAGTGTCTGTCTGTCTGTCTGTCTGTCTGTCTGTCTTAGTGTCTGTCTGTCTGTCTGTCTTAGTGTCTGTCTGTCTGTCTGTCTGTCTGTCTGTCTGTCTATCTATCTGTCTGTCTGTCTGTCTGTCTGTCTGTCTGTCTGTCTATCTATCTGTCTGTCTGTCTGTCTGTCTGTCTGTCTGTCTGTCTGTCTGTCTGTCTGTCTGTCTGTCTGTCTGTCTGTCTGTCTGTCTGTCTGTCTGTCTGTCTGTCTGTCTGTCTGTCTGTCTGTCTGTCTGTCTGTCTGTCTGTCTGTCTGTCTGTCTGTCTATCTATCTGTCTGTCTGTCTGTCTGTCTGTCTGTCTGTCTGTCTGTCTGTCTGTCTGTCTATCTATCTGTCTGTCTGTCTGTCTGTCTGTCTGCCTGCCTGGCTGCCTGTGTCGAATTTATCAAAGAAAATTGCGTTTCTGCTAAATTGCTTTCCTTTTTATAATTTCTTTCTTAAGGTAAACAGGCAATCACGAGAAATTTCTTACGGGAAAATCTTTCTGCTGGAAAAAGTCTGTGCGGGAAAAATTCATGCGGGAAATTCTCATAGACCCGAAATGCGAGGCTTGAGTTCCGACTAGAGGGGTCGCTTGAAATTATTGTAGATTTACCATGGACGAAAAGGTCAGGTAATTACTGAACTAGGAACCAAAGCAGAGTTATTAACGGATCTTGTCCTCACCATGACGTATTGATTTTTGTCCGTAAGCCTCGAACTCGCAGATCGTCAGCTGAGGCATGTGACTTCTCACCATGATCTCATGTCCGTATCCGTCGCATCGCAGAGTCTTGGAGGCGAATTGTGTCGAATTTTTGTACCGGTTGCACACGTTCCTCTCGTCTATTACAACTTCGAAGTCGGTCAGTGTGTCTCGATGCGTGAGCCGATTGTAGATTTTGACGTACACGAACCGCACGGGATATTCAGTCTTCGCCTTCCACCAGGTGTTGTCAATATTGGTGATGGCGCAGTTCTGAATGGGGTTATCTGGATCGTCCAGCTTATCATCGTAAGCCTTATCGCACAAGTTTTCCGTGCTGTTCAAGTTCGAGCCCTGTCTGCAGCCGATAAGCTGGATTTTATCTGGCAATTTGTGAGAAGTATATTATTCATGTACTTTACATTCAGTTCATCTTGTACTTTTGCTTGTCTGTGACCTTAATTAATTCAGATAGAATAAGTGATGTGATCAATGAGTACAAACTAATTCTGAAAACGGATGCCTACACTGTAAAAGGTTTGGCTTAAGATGTCGATTAAAGATGCCGAGCTCCCACACCCCCTACCTAGTCAGCGCCCCTTTGTACTGACTCAATCGATGGCAATCCAGAAATCGCGCCCCGATAAAAATCTGGATTTACTATTGCAGATTGATAGCTTTGCTACACTAAAAAACATTAATACGAGCCATTTTGATGGCAATAGGAATAATATAGCTTTTGGCAGCCTATTTGGGCTTACGCGCATTTAATTTAATCCAAGATACGCTTGCCAATGTAATGGAGCTTTTTTGTCTATGGTAGCAAGGCTGCCGCAGCGGCATTCAATTTGGTCCAACAAGCATCAATTTGGTCCAAATGCTCGTGAGCCAGTGGCAAACTCTTGCCTTCTCGCAACCGCCTAAGGGTTGTTGCGCACCGCTGGAATGTCAGCGTCTGTACCAGCAGTTTCCAGTCGCTTTTCCAGAGCTCTGCTGATAGTCCAAATCTGATAACCAACTGGAACTGTAACTTCAACTGCTGCTGCATTTTCTGCAACGTCAACAAAGGGTTCGTCTCAATTGCATTAAGTAGCAGTTGGACCTGAGTCTCTAGCAACTTGCCGAGGCGATTGCCACCTTTCCACAGGCGACCTATGCCAGAAGTGGTTTCAACACGCTGATGGATGCTGTAAACCATTTTTCTTCTATATTCAGCAGCCTTGCAATGTCCTTTGGGTGTTCACCTCTGTTGAGTGCTTTGATCACAAGCCAGTGGCATACGTTCGACAACCTAGCATGGTTCACAATTCTGGGGCTGGTGTTGCTCCTCCGCAACAGTTGAAAATAAAGCTATGGACCAAATTGATGCTTGTTGGACCAAATTGAGTGGCGCTGTGGCAGTCTTGCTACCATAGACAAAAGCTCTGTTGCATTGGCAAACGTATCTTGGATTAAATTAAATGCGCGTAAGCCCAAATAGGCTGCCAAAAGCTATAATTAATTAGTCAGACCACCGATAACACAACTATGGCAAAAAGCGATTAAAAAGCATGTACAAGTTGCGTTGTCACACAGTTGTCGTCTTTCAGCAGAGTATCATATGCTACTCACCCTCAGTAGGTACCGTTTCCCCGTAAGCCTCGAACTCGCAGATCGTCAGCTTCGGCAGGCGACTTTTCACCATGATCTCCTGGCCATATCCGTCGCATCGCATGGTTTTATAGGCAAAGAAAAATATACTCTGGTACCGATTGCACACGTTCTTCTCGTCAATGATCACATCGAAGTTGGTCAGTCTATACCTCCGAGTCGCGCGGTTGTAGATTACAACGTACTTAAACCGCACGGGATGCTCGGTTTTCGCTTTCCACCAGGTGTTTTCTTTGCCCGTGTGAGCGCAGTTTATAACAGAACCCGGCTCACTTGTATCCAGCTTATCATCGTAAGCCTTGTTGCACAAGTGATTTGTGCCATCCCAGTTCGAGCCCTGGCTGCAGTTGACGAACTTTAACTTTTCTGAAAAAAATATTTGTATTTTAAACAAGGGGTGCTTTTAGTTCGTAATATGATATATGGCACTATTTTTCGTTGGTATACTTTTCCTTGTGTAGTCAATTTGTGCTGAAACTTTTTCCGCTACTTTTGTTAAACGCATAGCGTTTTCATTGCTTTAAAAAAACCTCTAAACTGGTCCAGAAACAGCTCAAGTTGCATGTCTATCGCTTTATCAGAAGAAATCAGCTTCGACTCACCGTCTGTAGGCACGGTCAGTCCATAAGCCTCGAACTCACAGACGGTCAGCTGTCCAGCAGCGGTGCTTATCTTGAGTTCCTGTCCGTATCCATCGCATCGCAGAATTTTAGAAGCAAATCTATCCGTAGGTTTGTATCGAGTGCACACTTTTTTCCCGTCGATAAGAACATCAAAGTCAGTCTGCTTGTTTTTAAAGTCGAGCCGGTCGTAAAGTTTGACGTACGTGAACCGCACAGGGTGCTCAGTTCGCGCCCACCAATAGGTATTCGAATGGTTGCGACTGGTGATTGCGCAGTGGTCTCCCAATTCTTTTCCATATTCTAACCGATTATCGATAGCTTTATCGCAGGTAGTACTATTATCCCGATCTGTATTCTGTTCGCAGCTGACAAGCTTCAGTTTTTCTGTTGAGTTGTGTCAAGAATAATTGAATGGTTAACTTGCGCCATAACTTGAAATATTTTTCAGTGTTTGAAAAGTGAATACTATATGCATTTTCACATGTGCATCCTGTGTGCACCCTCTCCCTGCACTCTGTGCCTTAAATCTACCTCTTTTCAGTCGCAAACGTACTAGTATATTTGGTTATTTCTTAGCTGCAAATGCCCTATGAATAGCTACAGTTAGTTATTTCTCCTTTTTATGGTTTTCTTCAGCATTTCTCTATGTCAAGCCCCTTCATTTTCTATCTAAATTTCTTATTGAATCCCTCCAGAATTGTCTTATTTTTTTCTCGATATGTATCTCTTGGAGGGGGTGGGTCATTTACGTGCAACATCTTCCTATTAAACTATCTAGATACATACAAGTTTTGCAGTATAAAAATTGGCAGTCACTGTAAAGTTATATGCCCTCAAAAAACGTACTATAATTATCGTGCACTATGAGAAAATCAAAGCAGGAAATATGGCCAGCTCTTCGGGCCGGATTAGACAGCAAAATATCGGTTAACTGGCCCGGATTTCTCGGCGCAGAATAATTCTGGGTGAATCGCCCGTAAATATTCGGGTATAAATGCGGGTGCATGCACGGGTGCATCGCCCGAAAAGCGAACTTTTCGTAACGATTCCGGGCCAGTAGCCCGGCAATTTTTACACCCGCAAAGTGCTGACGATTTCGGGTGAAGAGAAGGGTGAAAATTCGGGCCAATTTTTCATAGGGATACTATGCAAATTTTGGGGAGAGTTTTTCTTGATATCTAAATGATACGGAGTAAAGACGCATATGTACTTCTAATATGTAAGTTGCTGATTACTGAAAAATGCCAGTCACTAGCGATCTCCTGAATCGGAAGATGCGGCAGTCCTATTATTGGTAAACCCACAGTGGTTAATCAAAGGACATGCCGACGCCATACTGGTGCATCAAGCCTAGGATGTAATTTATTTTAGCTACCCTTGTCACCTTGTCACAACTCTCGTCAATCTTAAACAGGTCAATCTATACTCACTCTCCGAAGGTACAGTCTCTCCGTAAGCCTCGAACTCGCAGATCGTCAAATTGGGCCGGTTACTTCTCACCATGATCTTCTGACCGTACGCGTCGCATTTTAGAATCTTTGAAGCAAATCCCGTCGAATTTTTGTACCGATTGCACACTGTCTTATCGTCGATGATCACTTCGAAGTCGGTCAGCCCTTCTCGTTGTTTGAGCTGGTTGTAGATTTTGACATAGTTGAACCGCACGGGTTGCTGAGTTTTTGCCATCCACCAAGTTTTGCGATCGCCGGTTCGTGCACAGTTCAATAGAGAGCCATCTTCATTTGACTTACCGTCGTAGGCCTTATAACACATGTTCTTTCCGCCAGGCAAGTTTGAGCCCTGGCGACAACCATGAAGCTTCAGTTTTTCTGGCAATTAAGTTTATGAGAGTGTGGCAACGTTATTTCTACGTAATAATCTCCAAGTTCTGAGCTTATTACATGTAGCTTAGAGCAGTAAACCCAACGCTAACATGATGAGCCTTGGGACATTGTTCAATCAAGAGTAAATCTCGTATATTTTTTATCACAAAGTGACCTGCTTACTACTATGCCATTTAGACTCTGGTTTACACAATAAAAGCGTGCTTCCTACAGAACAGCTTGTGCTTTTATACAACATAAGTGGTAACAGTGCTGTACGCAGAGAGAGTGCTAGGACTGTAATCGCCCTCTCCCCCCCCCCCAGGAAGCGCGTCCACCAAAAACCGAATGAAGGTGTAGTAACCAAGCTTGATAAATATCAGGAGGTCAATTTTTGCCACGTCTTGGACGTCGCATCCACCGAACGGCCGATGAAACAGACTTGGACCATCAAGAGACAGAGGCACCTGAGACACGGGACACCAAATATTGGCGCCCATTAGGGTTGCGACCCCTCCAATATGGTTGACGCCGATATTTAATGTTGGCGTTCAGAAAGTAAGGGCCGTATATACAGTAGTTTTTCCAGATTACCTCAGATTAGCCCAGATTGATAAAATTTACATGCCTAGACAAAATTAATACAAATGCGTGACTTGCGCACTTTTGTCATAGACGGCTGCATCTGATAAGTTCCAGCTCAGCCACTATGAAACGCAAGGAGAGCTTGTAAAAGTGTAAAAGTATAAACAATAAGCATGCACTTCTATCGTATCGTCGCTTTGCTCTTCAGAATGCGACACTGACTTGCCCTAACATGGAAATTTCGGTAGAACAAATACAAAGAACCAGATAGGCAAGTTGTAGAGTACCTTGTCCTACTATTTGGCATAACTTCGGTCTGATTCAACGAATTTTTATTGTCGATTTTGATAAAATCTGTTTTTTTCACACGTCAAATGTCCTGTTTTGAAGCAAAACTCACCGTAGGTCCTTTTTTAAAGGTTCTTTGGCGAGTAAAACAAGGTTTTTTGCACCGCAAATTTTTTAGGAAGTTTTTACTTTCAAAGCTCTCGTGAGGCTACTGCAAAACTACCGAAGCGAATATGCAGGATTGCTTGTGTCAAGCCAACTAGAAAAGTGGGAAACGCCTTAATTCATGCAGAAAAATCTTGAAAGCCTATTATGAAGTAATTTCTATTATGTGTCTATGTCTTTGTGCATTTCTTATGGCTTTAAATGCATTCGCGAACTTGAAAAGTGTTGTTTCGGAAAATGGAAACACTTGCAGACAGACAATCAAAGGGAGCGGACTATAAAGTCAGATTCAAAGGAGATGCAATTCAAGTACCGTAAACGCGTAAAGTTATTACAACTGTAGAGTTATTAAAACCATACCGTAATGTGCTACTTAAAGTAATACTCTAAGAAAAGTCTATTTAAACCTGCAACCTATAGAGCCAGGCGCAAATAGAATGAATCAGAACCCTACGTAGGACCAACGTTTGTTTGATCAAGGAACCGGTTTTCAAGTATTTGCTTTACTCCATGTATGGTAGTGCTCAAACATGCATGACCGCCTAATCAAACATAAATGACCTAAGTTAATATCCGATCTCGAACCGGTTTTTACCCAAAATTTTGCTATAAATATAAGTGAAAATCTGCGTAAAAAATTCAGACTCGGAGCGGTATCTAAAAAGACTTCGAAGAAACAAGAAGACCAATCTCTGAGGGACGATACGAGCTACTTCTCCAGTTGGTAAGCGTTTAACAGATTTAGTTCTTTGTTGCTAGCGTTAATAAGTAGATTAATTAAGTTTTTCGAGAGCCGTTTATTGTCGAAACATTTTAGAAAGGCCTCCTTATTTTCTAAGATATTCCTAAAGGATTAATTGATTGATTTGAGCTATCTGTTACATTTCGGACGTGACAAAGAAGACGCCCTTCATGAGGACCTATTACAGGTACTCAAAGAATTCAATTGTTCATTAGAGCGCACATTCTATTGTTAATTCCGAGCTCGAGGACCGTCAAGATTTCTGATTCGCTCTCGCTTTCGGTTGACCCACAGATAAAGTCAAGGACTCCCGGAGGTATCGATTCACCCAAGCCAAGCAAAGACGTCTACAAGCTACTAAAGGAGCCGCTCCTAAGTAAGAGTTATTTGATTTTGCACTTGCACTTGCTCCCCAGTGTCTAGAAGTGGAAGCGGCACTGATCAACACTCCTATACTCTACACAACACGTGACACAAAATGATACAGTAGTACATGGTTGAAAGTATGCAAGAACGCTAAACGAAACAGGTACGCTTATAGTCACGGCTCGTATATATATGCCACGTGGGCACGTACGAGCTCGTAGATATCTATAACTGGCAACTGAGGCGCTTGACATATCTCTCAGCTCTATATACTGCTGTAGCTGAAGTCGAAGGCTACAAGCATGAGCTAACGTGCACCCATAGATACAGTACATATTAGAAATGAATAGGCCTTTCATGTTATTTTCTGCATGAATTGAAGCGTTTCCCGTTCCCCTTTTCGTCCCTGGTCAAGCCTTGATTCCTCTTAAGAGCCAACTTTGCTACCGATTCTTAGTGGTCCGTTTAGCCACACTAAACTAACACGTAAACTTCATTCGCACTTACGCAGCACTTTTCCGTAAGCCTCGAACTCGCAGATCGCCAGCTTGGGCAGGTGACTCCTCACCATGATCTCATGTCCGTATCCGCCGCAAGGCAGTATTTTTGTATCGAATTCTGTTGAATCTTTGTACCGATTGCAAACATTTTCGTCGATTAGAACTTCAAAGTTGGTCAGACTGTCCCGTTGTTTAGCACGGCTGAAGATTTTGACGAACATGAACCACACAGGTTGTGAAGTTTGTGCCTTCCACCAGGTGTTGTCACTATTGGTGATTGCACACTGGGCTAGAGAACTATCGAAAGCTTCATGGCAAAGGTGTTTAGCGTCATCAGCGTTCGAGCCCTGACTGCAGCCGTCAAACTTGAGTTTAGCTGGTGAAATGGTTGAAAGTATGGTGGGTTCAAAAAGTTCCAACTGAAAACTTTTTATTAAAACTTTTTGCGGGTTATTAAATCAAAATTACACAAAATATTCCAAAACACAGACTGAACAGTAAATTGGAAAAAGATATGAAAAATGGCTTTTGCAGCCCATTTGGGCTTTACGCGCATTAAACTTAATCCAAAAGATATGTTTGCCAATGTAACGGAGCTTTTGTCTATGGTAGCAAGGCTGGCACTGAGGCACTTAATTTGATCCAAACGCTCCTGAGCCATTCGACAAACTCTTGTCCCCTCGCAACCGTCTGCGGGTAGTTGCGTACCGCTGGAATGTCAGCGTGTCTACCAACAATTTTCAGTCGCTTTTCCAGAGCTCTGCTCATAGTCTAAATCTGAAAAACCAACTGGGACTGTTCCTTTAACTTCTGCTGCATTTCTGAACCGTCAACAAAGTGCTCGTCTCAACTGCATCGAGTAGCAGTTGGATTATGAGGGTCTCGAGCAACTTGCTTTGGCAATTGCCAGCCCTTTAAAGGCGATCTCTGCCGCCACTGGTTCTAACGCGCTGATTGATGCTGTAAACCATCTTTTCTTCTACATTCAGCAACCTTGCAATGTCCTTGGGGCGTTCACCTCTGTCCAGTGCTTCGATCGCAAGCCAATGGCATTCGTTCGACAGCCTAGCATCAGGTCCACTTATCTGGGGCTGATCTTGCTCCTCCGAAGCCGTTGCTAATGTAGCTATGGACCAAATTGATGCTTGATGGACCAAATTAAATGCCGCTGTGACATCCTTGCTACCATAGACAAAAGCTCCGTTACATTGGAAAAAGTATCTTGGATTACATTCAAGCCCCCAAGCCCCCAAATGGACTGCAAAAAGCTATTTTTGTTTCTGTCTATCGCACTGCATCAATCTCTGCCGGTTCTCTCTGTATTTATTCGCTTGTCCATTAATCTAGTTTGTGATTCATTCAAGGACCACTGTAAATAACAATGTATACTTTATATAACATTATAAAATTATATACAGTGGTCCTTGGGTTCATTCATGTAGTGAATACCCTTAAACACGGTGTATATAGCAATAGCATTTTGTAAGCTAGTAAAGACTACGAGCAAGCAATTTAATCCAAGATAGCAAAAACACATGCATTTTGAGCCTCACTGCTAGTTATCCATGGTAAAAAGTGTGTCAAACCGGCAGGAAATTTAATCCTTGGAGCACTCATTTAAGCACTGAAATCCATAAACAGCGCTGTCTATGCCATTCCACTCTCAGTTTATACTACATGTCAGACGAATGTGACCAAGCCAGCACCATTTTTAAAGACATCGACAGAATCGCTGCCGAAGATGCCGGAGCGCCACCTGTGCAATATGCTAAGATTAGCGACAAAAAGCATAGATTGATAATCGACGGTATCGACAGAGGCGATAACAACAGAAGCATTGCCAACTTGGCACGCAGGCAAGAATTCGCACAGGCTGCATCGCTGGGGAGGTGATTATGTAACTTACTGAAGTCTAAACGTACATGTAAAAACTTTTCTGTCGTGTGTTTCTTTATAAGCAGGTTTCGTTAAGTGAACTTTTTTGCTGAACCTTGTTCTACGTCGTAACTTTTTCATATGGAGCTTCCTGGTTGGTTTCGTTAGAGGCATGCATGAAATAAATGGAAAGGCCGAGCAAGATAGTGCTTAAATCATGGATTTCTATACTTAGATGCTAAGTATAGAAGTCCATGGCTTAAATGAGTGCTCCAAGGATTAAATTGCCTGCCGTTTTGACGCACTTTTTACCAAAGACAACTAGCAGTGAGACTCAAAATGCATGTGTTTTTGCTATCTTGGATTAAATTGCTTGCTCGTAGGCTCTACTAGCTTGCAAAATGCTATATTAAAATTTAACAACGAAAGAACTGTTTATGTCAAAGTTTAACAAAGCAATGATACTAATTAGCACTAACCCGTGATTTTGGTTCAAGTATATGCAAAATAATGTACGTATGTCTGTCAAGCATGAACTATATTGGCTATGCCTATGCTTTTATCTGTATAATAACAGGAGAAACAAAGTCGAACTCACGCAGTGCTTTTCCGTAAGCCTCGAACTCGCAGATTGTCAGCTGAGGCAGGCGACTTTTCACCATGATCTCCTGGCCGTATCCGTCGCATCGCAGAATCTTAGTGGCAAATCGACTCCAACTTTTGTTGTACCGATTGCACACGTTCTTATCGTCGATAATCACGTCGAAGTTGGTGAGTCTCTCCTTCAGAATCTCGCGGTTGTAGATTTTGACGCAAATGAACCGCACAGGAAACTCGGTTTTCGCCTTCCACCAGGTGTTTTCTTTTCCCGTGTGAGCGCAGTTTAATAGACCCAATTTACCTGTATCCAGTTTGCCATCATAAGCCTTGTCGCACAAGTAATTTGTTTCATCCTGGTTCGAGCCTTGGCT
The DNA here is from genome assembly GCA_002269645.1 of Macrostomum lignano. Classification (NCBI taxonomy): domain Eukaryota; kingdom Metazoa; phylum Platyhelminthes; family Macrostomidae; genus Macrostomum; species Macrostomum lignano. Next base: position 126,430 of record NIVC01002473.1, on the reverse strand, counting down.
GCAGCTGACGAGTTTGAGTTTTGCTGCGTTGAATGGAGAGTGGCAGTTGAAATTTCAGATGCACACAGAAACACAAATATGTTTTGGAATCTGTTTCCAACTAACCAATAAAATAACTCTTGCAAGAGTATGCGTGTCTATATGCAAAACAGAATGTGCACTGCTTGTCTATCTATCTATCTATCTATCTATCTATCTATCTATCTATCTATCTATCTATCTATCTATTATCTATCTATCTATCTATCTATCTATCTATCTATCTATCTATCTATCTATCTATCTATCTATCTATCTATCTGTCTATCTATCTATCTATATAATTGAGGGTGTGTGGCGACCCCCAGTTCTTGGACTGAACTGCCGTACGCAGCCTTCAGATGGCGCTGAGCAATAGCTGCGGCAGAGGTGTCGGTTGCACATCTGGCCGTTACTCGTAGGGCAGGTGTAATCAATCGATATTCGCATAATATTATTATACTGTTTTTACTTTTAACACCATTTTCCCTTAAAGATTAACAATAGTGACTGCACAAAGCAGAAACGTACGTATACTTATTCAAAATATGTAAACTGTCAGACAAAAGGCGCAGATTGCTAGTGCAACTAAAATTTTAACAAACCACTGATTTTCCACTATCCCCCGTGTCTTTCATTAAACTTACTGCATTATTTAGTATATCGGTTATGCTTTTTTCTCTATAATAGTTAGGAAAAAGTCCAACTCACGCATTGGTTCTCCGAAAGCCTCGAACTCGCAGATTGTCAGCTTTGGCAGGTAACTTTTCACCATGATCTCATGTCCGTATCCTTCGCATCGCAGAACCTTGGTGGCGAATAGTTTTGGATTTTTGTACCGATTGCACACGTTCTTATCGTCGATGATCACTTCGAAGTCGGTCAGTCTCTCCCTCAGAATGTCGCGGTTGTAGATTTTGACGTACACGAAGTGCATGGGATTATCAGTCTTCGCCTTCCACCAGGTGTTTTGGTTGTCCGTGTGAGCGCAGTTTAATATACCTAATGTACCTCTATCCAGTTTGCCATCATAAGCCTTGAAGCACACGTGCTTCAAGTTATCCCAGTACGAGCCTTGGCTGCAGGTGACGAACTCGAATTTTTCTGCATTTCATTTATAGTAGTAGTTGGAATTTCAGGTGCACACAGCGAAACAAAAAAATTCATGAATATCTTCTGGACTCGGCAATAAAAAACTCAGAAACGGAAACGGGCGAGTGGGAGATTTGTGAGGCCTAACCGCCCAGAAATAAGAGCTCCGCCACGACTCCTCCGAGGTGAACCCGGCCAGGGCCAAAAAACCACGAAAATTGCAGCAAAAGGACTCGAAAAGGCCCGTATCAAGCCCGGAACACTATCCGCTCAGGCCCGACTCAGCGCGCGAAGCAGCTGCTAGACACCGTCAAAGTTCAAAACTGCAGCAACCAGCCCAGTGTCACCACTGCTTCTCCATCGGACAACAGGGCTGCGAATCCGGACACTGCCCCGGTGGCGACCTCGCCCTTGACCGAGGAAACCATCAGGGAAGGAGTCTATGGAAGAGGCAGCAGTGAACATCCTGCAGCCAAACCTGCTCCACTGCATCGAGGCCAACCTGATGCAGGTAACGGACTTAGCAAAACCGATAGTTATTCTACTTGAGGAGACCTGGACGACGAAAGGTAAGATTCCGGACATTCCTGTTGGTTCTGACATTTTTTAGGACCCTCAGAACCCTAGAGCAGCCTATTCGAGACTACCCATCTCAAAGCTTGGCACAGATTGGACCTCTCTGACAGAGACCCCTGTGTCATTCATTCAATCCAATCATATTATCACAAACCCTTACGACCATCATTGTTTCGATTTATATCCCTGACAATGACTTTTGCGGTTCCGCCTAACCTCACCTCACGTCCCAATGTTCTTGTTATATCTATTGCAATGTTGGGCTGCTCTAACAGCGATACAAGTTGGATCTACCCATGGAGGAAAGAATAGAATCTATATAACTAAATCTAAGCTGTCTCTGTCTGTCTGTCTGTGCAATAGATAATAGAAAAAACGGCTCAACAGATTTCCACCAAACTTGCACCATTCGATTAGAAATTTCTCCATGATGGTACATGGGTCGTGGCTAAGAAATTGCTCAATGCTAAAGGGATTAAATATTCGAAAAACTGTATTCTCCCTATCTAATTAGTGTACTTTTCTTGCAGTGAGAGCTCAATACGTCTATGGCCATAGACTAAACTTCAATTCTTAAGCTGATGCTATGAGTTATAAATTCTTAAGCTGATGCTATGAGTTATAAATAGCTATACCTAGCTTATTAAATTGTAAAATTAATGAATATCTTTGTCTTCAACTTGAATTGTTTGAATCCGGAACTGATTGTTTGCATTAAAGTTGGGTCGGGTGTTACTAAAGTGCATAATCACTTGAACAGAAATGCCTGAACGACGTTGTGCTAGGTTTAAGAGGGAATTGCTGAGATGTCAAGGCTTAAGGGGGAATTGCTAAGATGCCAAGGCTTACAGCTGGGGGAATTGCTTGCTAAGATGTCAAGGCTTACAACTGGTGGAATCGCTGAGATGTCAAGGCTTATGGGGAATTGCTGGGATGTCAAGGCTTATGGGGAATTGCTGGGATGTCAAGGCTTATGAGGAATTGCTGGGATGTCAAGGCTTATGGGGAATTGCTGGGATGTCAAGGCTTATGAGGAATTTCTAAGATGTCAAGGCTTGTGGGATTGTTGAGATGTAAAGGCTTACTGGGAGCATCGCATGGGACTATTCTTTAATATATTAGCAATATTTTCATTTTCCTTTTTGCACTCCCCGAACGGGCTGGATTGCTAGTGGAGTGCTAATCTGAGCCAGTTATTTTTGTCTCCCTCGATCTTCACTTTTAACATCTCTTTCCCCCCGTTCTTTCCTATTGGCTCGTGACTGCCATAGACAAAGTATTTTTCGTCTCGTTTTCCTTTTCGCTCCCCTCTGAAAGGAATTTCCCAGCATAGTACGAGCTCGCATCAAAATATGCTTTCAGCCAATAGGAAGGAACGGGGAGGAAAGGGATGTTAAAAGCGAAAATCGAGCAAGACAAAAATAACTGGCTCAGATTAGCACTCCATTCTATTCTTTCCTCCATGGATCTACCTCATATATATTTTCTCGCCCTGTCTCACAGCATGAGGCCTTAGGTCGGGGCCATAGATATACACACGGTATGTCTTTATCTACACCAGTTCTAACCACAGATACTATATACGTGAATATATTACTATATTACTATATATTATATAAGTTATATAGTATCCGTGGTTCTAAACGTAGGTCTACGCTACACGTTCACACAGGGCGAAATTAACGCCCACCACACTCACTGAGGCAGTATTACCTCCAACGGCAGAGTCGAAAAACTTCTTGCTTAGCTCGTACTTTGATTGTGTCTTTCGATGGGTCGACATTATGAACCCGAAAAATCACAACTCCGAAAGCACTTCCAATCAGAAACCCGAAATATCATAAACCCTTCTAGCTATGTCCAATGCTATTTTGTTTTTCGGAATTATAATATTTCAGGTTTATAAAATTTCGGGTTTATGGTGTACATTGCCAGCAATTTCGTAGTTGTGATATTTCGGGTTTGAGATATTTCGAACTTATCATGGGCGTTGCTATTTTAGTTTTCGGAGTTATGATATTTCATGTTTGTGATATTTCGGGTTTGTGATATTTCGGGTTTGCGATATTTAGGTTTGTGATATTTTGGGTTTGTGATATTTCGGGATTATGATATTTCGGGTTTGTGATATTTCCGGTTTGTGATATTTCGGGATTATGATATTTCGGGTTTGTGATATTTCCGGTTTGTGATATTTCGGGTTTGTGATACTTCGGGTTTGTGATATTTTGGGTTTGTGATACTTCGGGTTTGTGATATTTCGGGTTTGTGATACTTCGGGTTTATGATATTTTGGGTTTGTGATATTTCGGATTTATGATAGCAAGCGGCTTTTGGAGTTTGTGATGCTCCCCCACCCTTCTCCACCATCGATAATGTGCCACGCACAAGCACCCCCCTCTGGATTATGTGCATGGCTCCCCAACGGACTGCCACCTCACACTCAGTATTCGATGTAGAGAGCTGGACCACCGCACGTGCGAATTGGCCAGATGGAAAACTTGCCATAAATGCAGCAAAATCGGTTGCCTGGCGAAGGCGACAAAGTACAAGAAGTATCGGCCCAGAAAAGAGCCGAGCCAGAGGACCTGCAGACCAGCTGTGAGATTTTCTGTCTCGAATTCCAAAGAAATCGCCTGCCGCGTGCGTCAGGTTGACCATCAAGAGTTGCAAAGCGGACCTGATACGATCGACAGCGGCTCCGGCTGCAAACTGATGAGCCTGAAGACCACTGGAGCCAGAGCAAGGCATGCAAGCATCGAGTGGACTCGTGCGGTTCAAGCAAGCCGGTGGACAAGCTTCGAACCGCCGTTTACAACGTCAGCGTTAGAATAAACTGCATCATTGTGAGGGAAGCGGCAACGATCAGATCATCAGAAAGGAGACGAAAAAACTTCCAGGGACACCTTCGGCGATCGCCAAGCCCCATGAGTTCAACGATTTTTGATAATCACAACTGTCTACTACTCACACGGAATTCGTTATTATTTACTTTATAGAACGGCTGTAAGGCGTGCAATGCGCTATCTGCCCCATACTGTTTACGACACCCCTCACATAGAAACGTACTTATTTTTAACCAAGTCTCGACCAATCAAGCATCATTTCACACCCCACCCCAATGACAAATATATTGAGCAGACCAGGAAAAGCAGCGGCCACCATTTCCCGCGCGCAAACGTAGAATTCGTATGAATACTTTATATTGTTTACTATATTGGCCATGCTAACAGGTAAAACAAAGTCGCACTCACGCAGCGCTTTTCCGTAAGCCTCGAACTCGCAGATCGCCAGTCGAGGCAGGCGACTTTTCACCATGATCTCCTGTCCGATTCCGTCGCATTGCAGAATCTTGGTGGCGAATTGTTTCGAATCTTTGTACCGATTGCACACGTTGTTATCGTCGATGATCACTTCGAAGTCGGTCAGTCTCTCCCTCAGAGTCGCGCGGTTGTAGATTTTGACGTACATGAAGCGCACATGCACTTCGGTTTTCGCCTTCCACCAGGTGTCTTGCTTGTCAGTTTGAGCGCAGTTTAATATACCTGATTTACCTGTATCCAGTTTGCCATCATAAGCCTTGTTGCACAAGTGCTTTGTGCCATCCCAGTTCGAGCCTTGGCTGCAGCTGACAAACCTGAATTTTGCTGCATGGGTTATGTGTGGCAGTTGAAAGTTAAAAAAAACCTTCTGACAACATGCAGTCTTTTGCACCTTCTAAACATTCGTTACAGTTACGTTCACAATTTTATGAAACAGGATTTTCATGAAATGCCACCTGAGACCGGCAAACAAGCAAATTTTCTTTCAACTTTCTGTTTTTCCTGTTTCTTTTGTGAAATATTTTCTAGCAGGATTTTTGTGGCTTTTTTGGTCTTTGTTAAAGCCTAAATTAGTGCTGCTGTTGTGCCGGCATGTACTTGCACTGTTGAGCGATCTATTCAGCCCTCAGTGAGGGGTGCGGCCGTCATTGCACTTTTCCTCATATGCCCACGACCCGCCGCTTTGTCTGGCGTCCCTAATCGCTGAATACTACGATGTTTACGCGCCAGCCCTGCGACCGCCCCACCTCACTTTCTGTGTGATTGGCTGAACTGCCTACCGACGCTTCCCCGTGCTTCAGTTATGATTCAATTCATTGTGTACGCGCTTGTGCCGACCAATCAGGGGCTGAAAAAAGGAAGTGAGTCCTCATCCCAAACCCCTAGAGGTTTGAGGAAGGATTTGTTTGTGAAAAATAGAAATACGTATTGGAGTTGAGCAAGGGGGAGCGCGCCTTTTGAACTTTTCTCCTCGACGCAATGTACAACGTTTACAACGCTCAGCTATTGCAGGCATTCCGGTCAGTGAACTGAAGCAATCCCCAGGCTCGTGGGCTGAAAGCGTCTGTTGGAACTCTAGATCCGGCCAAGTCACGATCAAGCACACACATCACCCCCACTTGCACTGTCAACTGACCAAATATATTGAGTAGACAAGGCAAAACAGTGGCCACCATTTTCCGCGCGCAAGCGTAGACTTTACATAAATAGTCATAAATATTTGTTACTACATCGACTATTCCTTTTTTCTATAATAGCTAAAACAAAGTCGAACTCACGCAAAGGTTTTCCGTAAGCCTCGAACTCGCAGATCGTCAGCTGAGGCAGGTAACTTTTCACCATGATCTCATGTCCGTATCCGTCGCATTTCAGAGTCTTATAGGCGAATTGTGTCGAATCTTTGTACCGATTGCACACATTCTTATCGTCGATGATCACTTCGAAATCTGTCAGTCTCTCCCTCAGCATGTCGCGGTTGTAGATTTTGACGTACATGAAGAGCATGGGATTATCAGTCTTCGCCTTCCACCAGGTGTTTTGTTTGCCCGTGTGAGCGCAGTTTAATAGATACCCTATATCTGAATCCAGTTTGCCATCATAAGCCTTGTTGCACATGTAATTTGTGTCATCCTGGTTCGAGCCCTGGCTGCAGCTGACGAATTTGAATTTTGCTGCATTGAATGGAGAGTGGCAGTTGAAATTTCAGATGTACACCGAAACACAAATATATTTACGGTATGAATAGCTGTTCGACGGACCAATCAGAAACTTTGTATGGGTGTGTATGTCTACTCGTATATGCTAAAATAGCACGTTTACTGCGAATGGATAGTCACTGCTGCTAGTAAACACTATTAACAAGTTGAGCGGTTTTTTGGCAGTTAATCTCTAGTAAAACTGCATTTTTCAGGGGGGTCTTTCTCGAAAGCAACTTACAATCGACCATAGACGTAAGTTGGGTAAGCTACACTTACGGGTTGCTCGAAGGGCTCGCAAGTTAGCTATGCGTAAGATTGATCGCAACTTTACGAGTTCGTAACTTTGCGCAAAAGACTGTTTCTCGAAGCGTTCGTATGTCTATGGTCTTTCGTAAGGTTGATCTTGATTCTTAACCCTACGACAGCTCGGTATCAGTCGTAAGACGCACTTAAGCACTAATCGCATAGTACGTGGTGAAGCTTTAGTCAAGCCAAGTCAAGTTAAACTTTATCGAAGGTGAGTCTTTCTCGAAAGCAACTTACGATAGACTAAAGTAAAGATATTTGCAGATTTATGACCATAGACATGCAACTTTTCGTTTCAGATACGACTTACGAACAGCGTAAGCCACGCAAAGTCTAAGTGAGTTTTGAGAAAGCGTCTTACGAGCAAACTTACGCTACACGTAAATTTCTTTCTTACGATCTAACTTACCATAGAACTTACGTGAGTTTCGAGAAACACCCCCCAGACCGAAATTTTTATGAAATGCTACCTAAGACTGGCAAGCAAGCAAAGTTCTTACGAAATTTCTGCCGCTCTAGTCTCCCTGGCTTATTTTTTCTGGAATGATTTTTGTGGAATTTTCTGGTCATTGTTAAAACCCTAATTTATCGCTATGCAGAAATGCATTATACAGAAATCCATTTAAAAGAAACGACTGTCTTTGTCGGGGGTCGGTGCTGGTTTGAGGTGGTAGGCCTCACCCACCCACTGTGTTCTAAGGGCTACCTTGTGAACCGCTGGTGCCTATTTCGCTGCGGTTGATTAAATTCTTAATAATATATAATTTATAAAATAATAATATAATGTAACGATATATACAGATTTTTTTCGGCAGCTAATTGCTGCCGTTAAAGAATCTGTCTATGTCGTTATTGTGCTTTTTTGAATGAAACTGATTATTAACGATAGATTTTATACCTTTCGGTAGTATATTCAGCGATGCAGGATGTTATTACAACTCTGGGACACATGTATTGTTATGTCTTCAGGTTACTTAAAGTCTTCAATATACTTAAGGCATTAATTATTAGTGCTGATATCCTAGCAGACGTTTCCGCGGCTCCAAGGTTCTTAGTCTTGCTCTTATTTCTCTTTATTCCACATTCTCACAGCGGGATTTTAACCCAAGCCTGTTTTGCAGCTTCATTTAGTCCATAGATAAAACAAAACGCGTCAAACTGCATATGCAATTAAAATAATATCAATATTATAGTCGCGTCATATCATCCCTCTTTCCTTCAAGATGATTGGTACCTGTCCAATGCTCTCCGGATCCGCACTGGGTACCTGGACTCCGAAGGTTGAATTGAACTTGGTTCTTCATCGTCCTGGATAGGCTTGTGGGTTTCAGCCTCGGCTCTGTCTCTGACATGGTTCCGGTGCACCACCAGATCTCGTCCTCTATGGTCCTGTACTCGTCTCAGCTGTTCTCCAACCGCTTCTTGAAGTACTCCCTCCCTCCACTCCTTGTTGAAGGGATCTTGGACCCAAACAGGACTGTGAATTTGATCTGTTTTCTTGTGCTGGAACGACCGACGATGTAGCAGTGACAGTCTAGTATTAAACTGGCGCCCAAACATTTCTCGACACGGAGCGACACCGTTGGCTCTTGGGCAGACTCGAATGGCGTACAAAGTTTGTTGCATTCGAACTTCCGGGTCTGGATCGTTTAGCTGTTTTAGCTTGGTCTTCAGCCTTTTCACTGCTACCTCGACTACTCCATTCGAAGCGGGAAGGTATCTGGGTGACTTGAGGTGTAGCACTCCCATTCGCTTCAACCAGGCTTCTGTTGAAGCTTGGAAACAGAAGCATTCAGTGTGATGTCATTCTCTTGCAGCCTTTTAAGTATTTTTTGCGTCTTGTCGGTGTAGTGTGAGCATCTTTTGCGTGTATTTTGTTAGTTAATTGATTGTATCAGTTTAAATATTGTTAATTATTATTTTGCTTCAATTTAGTCACGCGGTCTAATGTACTTTTTTTCTTGTTAGTTAAAATTTAAATTTGTAAACCAGTTAGAAGTCAGACGCCATTTCGTGACTCAGCGGAGGGTTGAGTTTTTCTGCGAACCCCAGCTTTGCGCGGCCAGCCAATCAGAACCGGCCTGGACCCTGGCACCCGGCAAAATCCAAGTCTACCCGGCGCCGCGGGCACAGTGCAAATCGGCTTAGCGAGCGGCCGGCCAGACGACCACCACCCGGCTTGAGGGGGGTTGTGAGGGTTTGACTCTGACTATATATGAAAGTGTGTTTGGCAATCAGATCTCACTTCTGTTTTTCCGTCCCCGGTTTTGATTTTTGTCCCGGCTTTCCGGCCGCTTGCCATTGTTTTGGTTCGCGCTTTGAGGCGCTTGAGTTCATCACCCCCGGTCCATATTTTTGTCCCCTGCCCGACTGCTTCAGTCTTGTAGCGTAACGTATGCGGCAGATTCCTGTCTGAAGTCGTCGCTATCAAGCGCGGTTAGATAGAGACTGTCGGATTTGACCAAGTACGTGGCCTCGACCCAGAGGGCCTCGATCAGTGTCACACTGAAGGGCAGTGCTGATAGAATTTAGTCAGTGCTCCGTTGAACGGTCAATTCGGCAGGGCTCTCGTTTGAGTGTAGGTTCTGGTTTAGGCCAGGGGTTAGGAGTCTTCTCCGTTGGTCGTGTTCGGTTTTTCTTCTTCAAGCTGAGATCTGCTTGCCATTGCGTAACTAAGTTCCCACATAACCAAAAACCTCGCCTCCACATCGGGGCGATACCGCCCGGCGATTCGTCTAAACATCGCCGAGCGATCGCCCTCATCTCGCCGAAATATCGCGGCTGTCCGCAGGGGCGATATCGTCCCGTATCGCCCGGCGATATCGTTTGGCGAGCAATTGGCGATGAATTGACGATACAGTTATAATTCTTGTTTAAATGATAGCATTAAAAATGATTGAAAGAATCAACAGACACAGCTCAATACTGCAAATTTATTATTCCATCAGATAGCCTATAGCTTTCCTTTAAGTCGCTGGAGACGAAAACTCCACAAGTTCTTATTAATGCCTCCCGATTTTTGAATATATATTTTACTTCTAATGATGCTACTTACAGCAGCATGTATGGTGAAAATTCAGCTATAAATATGCAGCAGGCAGGGAGAGAAAAATATAATATAGGAGGAAAATAGCAATAGTTAGACTTGAGCACTAAAGACTTTCATTTGACAAATATTGAAGACAAATGCTGGGCTGGTTGGCAATAAGAAAAAACATACATTTGACAAGTATGATGCATTCTTGTCAGACTCCTCGAATCTTTAAATGACTCAAAATTCGTAACTTAATAAATTTTTGCCCTTTACAAAACCTAAGCCAAGTCAAAATGACACCCATAACAATAAAATTTCTTGAAAATACCAGGCTGGCATGAACCCGTCTCAATTTGGTCATGCTAATAGAATGACGGTCACGTCATTACATGACTTGAAGTCTAAGGTGAAAAACCCAGATGACTAAAAAAAACAAAATATTAAATATTTCTGACTTCTTTAACAAGCAATTCGACAGTAAATATTGGTTACTTCACAATGGAAAAATTAAATGTAACAAAGTAAAATTCCAGTTACTTTGACTTATCATGCTTGTGCAGAATATCACCCACATCAGAAGTATGCAGTTCAGTTAGTCACCAAATAAGTAATTCAAAGGAAGTCTAGAACTTTAAAATTATTTACCACACTTTGACAGGATGGTACAGGAATGGGCCTCCCAGTCAGTCTCCGGAATTGAACCTTTGCTTCTGAGGACCTTCAGTCATTCATTGCTCACTCAAGGCCATTGGCATGTTGGTAGGCTGATAATTCATGCTTCGGGAGCATACTTGACAAACTGGCCCCCAAAATTGAGATTGTAGAACAGCTGAAAGAAAGGATATAATTGCTTGCATAAATAAAGATGTGAACAAATTTTATTAAACCAGTAAAACTAGCATTTTTGGTCCAAATGATAAAATAACTAGGATAGTTCCATTTTATATCAGTTCATAAATTTGTAGCTATAGTCTAAATAGAGGTCTTTTGGTATGGAGAGTTCAAATAATGCATCCATTTTTACTACAAAAAATAACTAGAATAATCCTAATATCAATGCTAAGTACCATAGCTATAACCTGTATAGGGAACAGGGTGTTAGGGTAGGTAGAAGTGTAATATAATATAGTATTAATATAGTATTAGGCCTAGCCTAATCTTTAAAAGAAGCCCACTTTTCTATTTAAGATAAATAGCTACTATAAAATATATTAAAAATTGAGATCTAGTCAATTTGAAATGACTAGGCCTAGCCCTAGGGTAGCTAACCTAAACACCAAAAACCATGGCATAAGAAAATGGCTAAGTCAAAAATTATAGATATGGAAAAATGACAATAAACTATAGCCATATATAGTATAGACTACTAGCTACCTATATTGTAACTGATCTTTAATAGAGACTCACTGTTCTATCTAATTTCAAGATCAATGGCCATTATATTCTATAAAATAAGTTTCTAATTAGCATTTAACAATAAGTCAAGGTCTAAAACAAGTTAACCTTAATACTTGGACCATGGGGAATATGGCCTATGGGTTATGGTTGGAAAGGCCTATTGTTCTATTCAAGAAGATCAATATCACCATTAATAGCTAGGTATAAAAATTTCCACTTGTCAAAAATCCTCCAAAATCCTAAATTTTACATTAGTAGTAGTATTGACATTTGACAAAAGCAGTTTAAGATTTGGACATCAGCAAGTATTTTATACATCTGATCCTTAATAAGTCCACAAAAGCTATCTTCTACTTGTAGAATATAGGCTGGAGCTAGTTTAGCTATTTAGAATTTTCCAAAACCTAATCAATGCTAGATCAGGTTGAAATTGAAATGAACAATGAAGGAAATTTAAGTTAGGCCCTAATCAACTACATTGGCAGTTGGCACTGATCTAAGTTCAGTAATAGTTATAATTTCTCTAAAAGAGCCAAAATGCATTTGATTTCTAGAAATGTAATTAAAAGTATGCGTCTACCAACATTTCGAGGTGCAAAATTGGCATCTGGATGTGCAAAAGAAATCTAAAAATGAAGTGCTAAAAACACAGTTTGACAAAATAAAACTCTGAGCACTGGACTACTGTTACTATCTACCACTATTTACCACAGTTTTTTGTTTCACAAATAATCTTGAGCGTAAGACATGTATAACATATGTAAAAAGGGAACATGCGATCTAATGATCTGTCTTAATTCGATCAAGACCTCTGACTATAGTTGTGCAGCGTCATTTTTAAAAGAGCATACATTTAACGCGTATTTTATCAAATTAATAAATGAATTTTGCAGTCAGAAACACAAAGCAGGACAAGACGACAAAAGAACATATTTTTTATTTTTATATATCAAAACTGCAAATTTAACTTGATATACATCTTATTGGCATCAAAGTTTCAAGATGAACTTAAAAACAGCGCCAGCCAACCGCTAAAATATCGCGCCGCGATGCACGAACTTGTTTATATGTACGGTACGATAGACCAAGAAGATAATGCTAAAACAGAAGAGCATCACTCGCTTGCAACTCACCATTCACGAAGTGACCTTAAATTGCGAATTTATAAGTCGAGTGGGCTAAAATACATGTGAATTAAGCATGGATCGCATTCCCAACGTTGTTCTATCGCTCGGCGATGGTGCAATTATCGCCAAGGCATCGAAACTCAAGGTTTTGGCGATTTCGCAAGAATGCGCGCAAGATGGGCCAATATAGGTTTGAACTTCGTTTTAGTGTCTTTTAGACATATATATAGGACTTTAGAGGCAATTTCCTATCGTATTGATTTATCGCCGATCGATATCGCTTAGATATTGCTTAGATATCGCCAGGCGAGATATCGCCTAATATTGCCACGCGATGGGGACGCAAGCCTTTGGCGAGATTCTTGGTTACGTGGGTTATTATTAATCGTTTGTCTCGATATCATTTTCCGCTATTATCAGTTCGAAATTATCTGCGCCGCGAATTGCATTGAAGCTTGTAACTTGAAGTAATCAAATTAAATCGTCTAGCCAATTATCAGTCTGTATCATATAGGATTATCACTCTCTAAATCTATTCGGTTCGTGTTCATCGGCATTCTTCCTTTTCTTGTACCGTACTGTGACTATTGGAGAAAGACTGGTAGGACTCGCCGACCGGCGATAGGCGATTAGCTTTAAAATCTCCGAACGCTCCAAGTAGGTTTGTCTAGGGCCTAAATAATTGCTTATCGTGCATGCAATATATATTCATATTGTATTCATCACATCGGCTAAATTTTCCCGGGTTTTTTTTCACAGACTAGAATGTCGTCATTCTTACAGCATACTAAAACATACTACGCACTACACCTTTTTCCATTCTATTTTGGCAAACATCTAGAACATCAACATCTAGAACATACTACGCGCTAAAGTCTCTGTTTTCGTGCGGCCATTCAGCGGCAAATGGAATCCCCGTCCGTCGATCGCTAGGTAAACATCATTAGCGGAGAATCATTCAAGCGTTGTAATGGAGCTCTTGTCGGAACTCATTTGTGACACAAGGACAACTTAAGTAGTTACGTTATATATAGGACGCGACACTCAGCTTTCGTGGAAATTTTTTTGGAGGCCCGTAAGCCGTATAAAGTTCTACGTACATAAGCCTAGGATTCGACCGCTACATAGAGCACAGGACTGTGTGTGTTGTAATAAACCATTCAGGTTTTCATTTCTTACTAAACTTGATAAGCTGACTTCACCTATTAATTAAAATAATTATATCACGTTCCCTTAATGGCCAATAACAATATGCATTTTTTAATTTGGATTTGTGAAATAGCTACTGGTTTTCTTGTTTTCTTTTTTGCTGACAAACATGGTTTCTTTATATCACAATTGTCAACAAGAGACCATGTTTACAAAGCATTTTTTTATAGTTATTATAGCTCTAGGTTGCAAATACCATTGCATCTAAAATTAAATTTTGTTTTCTGAAAAATAACATATAGAACATCATATTTGATATGAAAAAATGGTCTAGGAATCTTCCATCATGAAAGCTTGGCTTGTTTATAGTTGACTGGGTGTGTTCTCCTATTATATTCTAATATAAGTCAAGAAAATAGTGACAATTTTTCCAAAGTCACTTTTTGCCTTTTTGGGTTTCTCAAATTTTACACTCTAGAAATTGACATTAAAATGGAAGCTTTTTTTCTATGTATTTCTATGTATTTCTATGTCATGTCTGTTAGGCCCATTGTAGTTGAAACTGAAATATTTCTATTAGTAAAAACCTTATTTATGTTAATGACTACCCCTAGTAGTTAGAAAGTTTTAAAGCCATGTTTTTCATTAAATAGCTTGTTTATTAACTAACACTAGGAATTAATTTGAAACTTGTAATGTGCTAAATAGTATAAACACTAATAGGCCTACAGCTATTATAAATAAAACCTATAAGAAATCTTTGACCAATAACATTTCATTTAGCGCTATATAGGTTATTAAGTGATAAACAAGGTTCATAAACATATAAATGTGCAATTTAAAATACTTTTTTACTTTATATCATTCGAGAATGTCACCAAACACATGGGAATATGCAAAAAGCATTGGCCAAAGGATGCAAGGCTTACAAAAATCAAGCGATATTTTCAACCTATTGACCCACCATCTGTCTTTATGTGCCCACCTAGCTCACTCTATGCGGCAAACATTTGCAGGTACATTTTTGCCAAAGTTCTTTAAATAATGCTTTCAATATAAGTCAGCGCTGTCACTCAATTGCATTATTTCAGTGTCATCTAGAAATGTGACTGAACGTTGTATTCTGGCGTCACATTGTCAACAAATGCCTGATGAACTACAGGACTTTAATACAAAGGATAGAATTGGAGGCTGGGAGAACTTTGCATCCGCTGTGGTAGACAAGCCAGCCTGGATGTCAAGTTGGTTGGTCCAACGCGAGGAGGGTTGCTTCGGAAACCCGCGAGCAGCTTGTTGCGATGGTGAGCTGTCGGACGACGAACTTGCACATCTCAATGATCTAGTTTCGACTTCGAAAGACAGCGCTGAATCCTCCATACCCACTGATGAAGAACAGTTGGCACTGTACTATGTATGCGGATATGTAGCTCGCAAGGAGCAGATCCCAGTTTCAGAAGACAGTGGCCAAGCTGATTCGAATTCTCCAATTCAGTTGCCCGCTGATTGTGAGTTCACGCGTTTACTATCGAGAGGCAAGCTGCGCAAGCCTCCAGAGTGGCTCCTGGTTTTTGCCGCACTGTGCTACCGACTGTTCTCATCACTGCGACCGTGTTGCTCAACTCGATTGGCTCGGATGTTTGTGTTTGTTTTTGAATCAGCCATCACTTAAATTTTGACTAAACCTGTGGATTTTTGGAACAGTTTTGCTGCTCAGGGCTGCTCAGTTTTAGTGTTGAAAAAAAGCCAAATCTAGGTCAGGATCCAGATCCAGGTCCTGGTCCTTCGGGTAAATTTCTGCTTCGTCGCAGATGCTTTGTCGAGTTTGTTTTCCGTTTTGTCTCACTCTAACGCAGGCCACAAATTTATTAACTTTTTTGATACTCGTAATAAATAAACCAATGGCATTTGACAGTGATATTTTCTATAATACATAAACTGTTTTATTTTACACTTGCTTAATGAGATTATTAGTTTACAAACTAAAAACTCGTTTTCGCTATTGAGTATTGACTAGGAATTGTGACAGACTGACAAATTTCTAAAGAAAATTTGGCGTATTTTACACAAAAATGCACGAAATTGGGTTGTTTTCACTGTACTTAACTGTACGCTGCTTATAAATGTAGTCTACTATTTTATCACTGACATTTTAACGAAAAACAAAATTCTGGACCTAACACCGAAAGAATCAGCTTTCTACGTGCAACTAGTCGAAAATTACATGTATGTGAAGACCAGGCCTCCAATAAAAATTACACGATACGTGAGTAGGACGCAACACTCGCGTATCGTGTAATTTTCGATCCGACCAAGTCACGATCAAGCACACACATCACCCCCACTTGCACTGTCAACTGACCAAATATATTGAGTAGACAAGGCAAAACAGTGGCCACCATTTTCCGCGCGCAAGCGTAGACTTTACATAAATAGTCATAAATATTTGTTACTACATCGACTATTCCTTTTTTCTATAATAGCTAAAACAAAGTCGAACTCACGCAAAGGTTTTCCGTAAGCCTCGAACTCGCAGATCGTCAGCTGAGGCAGGTAACTTTTCACCATGATCTCATGTCCGTATCCGTCGCATTTCAGAGTCTTATAGGCGAATTGTGTCGAATCTTTGTACCGATTGCACACATTCTTATCGTCGATGATCACTTCGAAGTCTGTCAGTCTCTCCCTCAGCATGTCGCGGTTGTAGATTTTGACGTACATGAAGAGCATGGGATTATCAGTCTTCGCCTTCCACCAGGTGTTTTGTTTGCCCGTGTGAGCGCAGTTTAATAGATACCCTATATCTGAATCCAGTTTGCCATCATAAGCCTTGTTGCACATGTAATTTGTGTCATCCTGGTTCGAGCCCTGGCTGCAGCTGACGAATTTGAATTTTGCTGCATTGAATGGAGAGTGGCAGTTGAAATTTCAGATGTACACCGAAACACAAATATATTTACGGTATGAATAGCTGTTCGACGGACCAATCAGAAACTTTGTATGGGTGTGTATGTCTACTCGTATATGCTAAAATAGCACGTTTACTGCGAATGGATAGTCACTGCTGCTAGTAAACACTATTAACAAGTTGAGCGGTTTTTTGGCAGTTAATCTCTAGTAAAACTGCATTTTTCAGGGGGGTCTTTCTCGAAAGCAACTTACAATCGACCATAGACGTAAGTTGGGTAAGCTACACTTACGGGTTGCTCGAAGGGCTCGCAAGTTAGCTATGCGTAAGATTGATCGCAACTTTACGAGTTCGCAACTTTGCGCAAAAGACTGTTTCTCGAAGCGTTCGTATGTCTATGGTCTTTCGTAAGGTTGATCTTGATTCTTAACCCTACGACAGCTCGGTATCAGTCGTAAGACGCACTTAAGCACTAATCGCATAGTACGTGGTGAAGCTTTAGTCAAGCCAAGTCAAGTTAAACTTTATCGAAGGTGAGTCTTTCTCGAAAGCAACTTACGATAGACTAAAGTAAAGATATTTGCAGATTTATGACCATAGACATGCAACTTTTCGTTTCAGATACGACTTACGAACAGTGTAAGCCACGCAAAGTCTAAGTGAGTGTCTTCAGTGCAAATCGGCTTAGCGAGCGGCCGGCCAGACGACCACCACCCGGCTTGAGGGGGGTTGTGAGGGTTTGACTCTGACTATATATGAAAGTGTGTTTGGCAATCAGATCTCACTTCTGTTTTTCCGTCCCCGGTTTTGATTTTTGTCCCGGCTTTCCGGCCGCTTGCCATTGTTTTGGTTCGCGCTTTGAGGCGCTTGAGTTCATCACCCCCGGTCCATATTTTTGTCCCCTGCCCGACCGCTTCAGTCTTGTAGCGTAACGTATACGGCAGATTCCTGTCTGAAGTCGTCGCTATCAAGCGCGGTTAGATAGAGACTGTCGGATTTGACCAAGTACGTGGCCTCGACCCAGAGGGCCTCGATCAGTGTCACACTGAAGGGCAGTGCTGATAGAATTTAGTCAGTGCTCCGTTGAACGGTCAATTCGGCAGGGCTCTCGTTTGAGTGTAGGTTCTGGTTTAGGCCAGGGGTTAGGAGTCTTCTCCGTTGGTCGTGTTCGGTTTTTCTTCTTCAAGCTGAGATCTGCTTGCCATTGCGTAACTAAGTTATTATTAATCGTTTGTCTCGATATCATTTTCCGCTATTATCAGTTCGAAATTATCTGCGCCGCCAATTGCATTGAAGCTTGTAACTTGAAGTAATCAAATTAAATCGTCTAGCCAATTATCAGTCTGTATCACTAGCAATCTACGCCCCCCGTTGGGGAGCCAAAGAAATGCAATACATATTTTTTTAATAAGCTACATGTATCCTTGAAATCTTAAAAAATCTCCTGTCAAACCTTGTAACCCTTGACATGTCAGTAATTCCCCCCCCCCTACAAGCTTTAACATATCAACTTCCCCCCTTGACATCTCAGCAATGCCCTCAATAAGCCTTGGAAATCTAAAAATATCTGTCAACCTTCTAACCCTAACCCTAGCCTAACCCCTAACCCTAACCCTAACCCTAACCCTAACCCTAACCTAACCCTAAAGCATTGAAATTTCAGTAATTCTCTCTAAGAGTCATTATAGCACTACTACAGCATTATAGCGATTCCCTGCAAGCCTCGACATCGTAGGGATTCCCAAATGAATCTCTTAACTTCGACATGAAGCTTCTTTTATTTTTTTACATTACGCTTTTTTAATCAGCGATCCCTCCCCTGAGGAGGCATCAAATAATGTAATAAAAAGTTTTCAATAAACTACATGTAGCTTCTGACTTTAGCCTTGAAATCTCATTTATACCCCCGTGAGCCTTGACATCTCAGCTATTCCCCCCGTAAGCCTTGACATGTCAGCGATGGCGCCCATAAACCTTGAAATCTGAAAAATCCCCTGCTAACCTTGAAACCTGATAAAATGTAACCCTCAACCCACACCTGACCTAAACCTAACTTTAACCCAACATAAAGCCTTGAAATCTCAGCAATTCTTCTCCCCTAAGCCTTGACATTTTAGTGATTCCTTCTTTAAGAATCACAGCACTATAACGATTTCCACCTAGCTTTGACATCGTAGCAATTCCCAAATGAATCTTTTAACTTCGACATGACTTTTCTTTTATGTATACATAGTGCTACTTTTATTTTTTACATGACTCTTCTTCTATCAGTGCCCCCCGTGGCGAGCCAACAAAGAATGCAATAAAAAATTGAGTAAAGTACATGAACTTTGAATTAGCTTCTGACTTTTGCTTTGACATCTCAGAAACCCCCCCGTAATCTCAGTTATGAGACGCTTCTATGATTTTTTAAATGACGCTTCTATGATTTTTTACATGACGCTTCTATGATTGTTTATATGACGCTTCTATGATTTTTTAAATGACGCTTCTATGATTGTTTACATGACACTTTTATGATTGTTTACATGACGCTTCTATGATTTTTACATGACGCTTCTATGATTGTTTACATGACGCTTCTATGATTGTTTACATGACGCTTCTATGATTTATTACATGACGCTTCTATGATTGTTTACATGACGCTTCTATGATTGTTTACATGACGCTTCTATGATTTTTACATGACGCTTCTATGATTGTTTACATGACGCTTCTATGATTGTTTACATGACGCTTCTATGATTTATTACATGACGCTTCTATGATTGTTTACATGACGCTTCTATGATTGTTTACATGACGCTTCTATGATTTTTTACATGACGCTTTTATGATTGTTTACATGACGCTTCTATGATTTTTTACATGACGCTTCTATGATTGTTTACATGACGCTTTTATGATTTTTACATGACGCTTCTATGATTGTTTACATGACGCTTCTATGATTTTTATATGACGCTTCTACGATTTTTTTACATGACGCTTTTATGATTTTTTACATGACGCTTCTATGACTCATTACATGACGCTTCTATGATTTTTAGATGACGCTTCTATGATTTTTTACATGACGCTTCTATGATTGTTTATATGACGCTTCTATGATTGTTTATATGACGCTTCTATGATTGTTTACATGACGCTTCTATGATTTTTACATGACGCTTCTATGATTTTTTACATGACGCTTCTATGATTTTTTACATGACGCTTCTATGATTCATTACATGACGCTTCTATCATTTTTTAAAATGACGCTTTTATGATTTTTTACATGACGCTTCTACGATTGTTTACATGACGCTTCTATGATTGTTTACATGACGCTTCTATGATTTATTACATGACGCTTCTATGATTGTTTACATGACGCTTCTATGATTTTTTACATGACGCTTCTATGATTCATTACATGACGCTTCTTTTTAAAAAGTCTTTTAGTTTTCCTGACGTTGAAAAGCTTTAATTAAAAAAATTATACTCTATGAAAATTCGAATCATCGTCGCTGCATTTAGCAGTTCAGTTTGTTCACCTCTAGGCTAGCTCTCATCGTTTTGATAACATCAAATTTTGCACTTATATAATTCAACACTTTAAAATCCAAGCATAGAGTAAATCACACGAAGCAGTTATGACATAATCAGTTTCTCAGTCAGTCAGTATCAGTTAACAATATGGTTACGCAATTTAAATCAAGTCTGGTGCTACGCTTCCACACTGCATTTTCAATTCAAGTCGGAGTTACAATTCAGTTATGATGCAATCTATTTCAGAATCAGAATTCAACCAGTCAGTTTTTTCTCTAGCATTCTTACAATGCATTTCAAGTCGAAAAGTTTGCTTGACCTTTGCAAAAAAGCATGTTTTTCGAATATTTAATCGCTTTAGCATCAAGCAATTTCTTAGCCACGATGCATGTACAGTCAAGGGAAAATTTCTAATCGAACAGTGCAAGTTCGAACAAAATCGGTCCAGCCATTTTTTCTCTAATCGATCACATAGATAGATAGATAGATAGACACAGACAGACCATTTTTAGTATATAGGATATAGGATTATCACTCTCTAAATCTATTCGGTTCGTGTTCATCTGCATTCTTCCTTTTCTTGTACCGTACTGTGACTACACTCGCGTATCGTGTAATTTTTATTGGAGGCCTGGTCTTAACATACATGTAATTCTCGACTAGTTGCACGTAGAAAGCTAATTCTTTCGGCGTTAGGTCCAGAATTTTGTTTTTCGTTAAAATGTCAGTGATAAAATAGTAGACTACATTTATAAGCAGCGTACAGTTAAGTACAGTGAAAACAACCCAATTTCGTGCAATTTTGTGTAAAATACGCCAAATTTTCTTTAGAAATTTGTCAGTCTGTCACAATTCCTAGTCAATACTCAATAGCGAAAACGAGTTTTTAGTTTGTAAACTAATAATCTCATTAAGCAATTGTAAAATAAAACAGTTTATGTATTATAGAAAATATCACTGTCAAATGCCAAATCACTGTCGGCTTTTATTTTAATGTCAATTTCTAGAGTGTAAAATTTGAGAAACCCAAAAAGGCAAAAAGTGACTTTGGAAAAATTGTCACTATTTTCTTGACTTATATTAGAATATAATAGGAGAACACACCCAGTCAACTATAAACAAGCCAAGCTTTCATGATGGAAGATTCCTAGACCATTTTTTCATATCAAATATGATGTTCTATATGTTATTTTTCAGAAATTAAAATTTAATTTTAGATGCAATGGTATTTGCAACCTAGAGCTATAATAACTATAAAAAAATTGCTTTGTAAACATGGTCTCTTGTTGACAATTGTGATATAAAGAAACCATGTTTGTCAGCAAAAAAGAAAACAAGAAAACCAGTAGCTATTTCACAAATCCAAATTAAAAAATGCATATTGTTATTGGCCATTAAGGGAACGTGATATAATTATTTTAATTAATAGGTGAAGTCAGCTTATCAAGTTTAGTAAGAAATGAAAACCTGAATGGTTTATTACAACACACACAGTCCTGTGCTCTAGCTATTTGTAGCGGTCGAATCCTTGGCTTATGTACGTAGAACTTTATACGGCTTATGGGCCTCCAAAAAAATTTCCACGAAAGCTGAGTGTCGCGTCCTATATATAACGTAACTTCAGTTGTCCTTGTTGTAACAGAGAAAAAAACTACTGCTTAGTAGTTTTTGTTGTTTTGTGTCGTTGTCATGTTTTGATTTTTTCTATAGCCAAATTCCTTTGTTAATTTTCCAGCAACAATCTAAAACAGCCAGCAAACAATTGAAATGTTTCCGACAGGCTTACAGCCGAAAATCGTAGACAAAATGGTACAATTATTCTTATTATTGCTGAACACCGCTAACTCAGACAAATGTAGCTCTGACGGATGTGCTTCGCACCGTAAATGCGCTACGTGAGAAACTACTAGTACTTGAATTTCAGCGCAAGTGAACAAAACAGAACTTCTTTAGCGTCTGATAGCGTATTTTAAAAGAGTCGCTCCTGGTATTGGACTCGATTTGTAGCTTGTCAGCCATGTCTCAGCTTCCCGAGGTAGCAAGTCGACAGGATATTGACAGAAAACTGGCAAATCACTCTGATTGCAGAAATAAAAGCTGGAGACGACAGAATCAGAAGCTACCATCAAAAAGGAAAGAACACCCAACTGATCCTCAGCCTTTGCGGCGACATCAGGTAGCAGGCAAACCTGTGCTCAGATAATGCGGATGCTGTGCTGCAAGAGCCCACTGTAGAGGTCGGCAAAGTGCAACGAATCTGCGGATTGCATCAAATAGCCGAAGCAGCAATTCGCAGGAGTTACCCAGTCAGGTGACATTAAGCAGAGTTGAAAATGAATGAGGTTGCTGTTGATTCGCTAGCGTGTGGAGACTGGATCTATGCGAATGTTATGTTTCTTCTGAAGTTGCTAGATGACGGAAGTCTAATAAGGAGTGGTCCAGATGTCCTGTTAGATGTCTCGGAGCTGCCTTACCACCTGCGCTACACAGTGCGATGCGCATTGGCGAGCTGTTTGACCTCCGATTCGACAGAGCTCGTGTCAAGAGGTTTGATCATGAGCGCAGATCTGATCGAAGACGGGTTGCCACGTACCTGATGGCGCAGATGCAACGGCCTGTCTCCAAAGTGCTGACGCAGAGGGATAAAAGTGCAGAGGCTAGCCGGTCACTGCTTTGACTAAAGTGCGGAATCTGTTTTAAATTCCCCATTCTTATTGAAAAATTTGCGGCTGTATTTAAGCATACCGGTAGATGCTTTGGAGCTCGATGACTTCACGCCTGCGAGAAAGAAGTTCATTCTGGATGACTTTGCTGAAGGTTTTCGCATAACGTTCAGTCAGCTTTGCTGAGGGCAGTTGAGGTCAGCAGCTACCAGCCGTCTTAAATGAACTATGACGTGGTTGAGTTGCATATTTTAAAAGAAATTTAACTGGATTGCGGCCGGACGCGCGGAAGGACGGAGTGACGGAGTGACGGACGGGTGGTGGTCGCGGATGATCTGCGCTCGTGGAGACTTGGACAGTCGTGTGCACCGATCCATGACTGTAGTTGCATTTAATCGATTGCGCATGGGTGAATTCAAGATTGGAGAGCAAGGAGAATCTGCGGTTCTCGTGTGTCGAAAAATTTGCGCGGAAGCTGACAAAAGGCTGCTTCGAGACCAAAGGTTGACCTGAGCTAAGCATACGGCTCTTGTGGCGTGCATCCTGATTACTTTGTCAACACTGGCTTAAGTTCAAGTTTTGTGGTTCATTTAACGTGATAATTAAATTCCCTATGGTGCGGCGGCTTCAGTCACTTGCTTTTATAATGCTGACTCATCTAATTTTGGCACGGATGTCATCTCTAGGCATTGAGTTCGACATTGTGCAAGGAATCAAAGAGCTGCCCGGGGACAAAGCGAGGAAGCTAATTCAGCTGATTTTGGAGAAGGCGGTCAAGGTCAGCTTGAGTCAGTGGGTGCTCAAGCAGCTCATTGGTAAGCTTGAATGGGCGTTGCAAGTCATCACCTGCGACAAAACCTTGCCTCATGAAGTAATTGAGCGATGCAACACCTAACACAATGGAATCTCAACAAGCTCCCCGTGAGCTTTGAAATCTCAGTAGCTCTCACCGTGAGTCATAACATTTCCGCGTCAGAATGAAATGTTTGTGACGGATTGTACTCGTATGCTAGCTGGTTCTACATTGAAATTTAGCGCAATTAGCGCCGCTAGTTTTGAAATGCGCTAAATAATTAATATATTTACTATAAACTTCTGTTTCACACGGATTTATGTGTTTTTGCACATTTTTGACTCACAAGTTTTAAATAAATAAGCTAATAATGCTATTGCTAATAATTTGTTTTTATTAGCAATCCATTGTCACAGACATCAGTGTCAAACTGAGACTTGACAAGGCAAGTGCAAGTTGATAAATGAAATTAAAGTAATTAACAACTTTTTGGCAATGAACTAGAAGTAGTAAAAACTCTAAAAGTCAGTGACAAAAAACAAGATTAATTGCCGATTACGAAAAGCGAAAAATGATATTAAAATTTCCTTTCGTGTTTCTAAGAAAATCAGAAACATTTACGTAATCGTTAACCTATTACTCAAACTAGGTTCTCATTTTCAGCCTTTGAACACAACTTTGTTATTTACCATATTTATATTTACTATTTGCATGACTTCACCTCTTTAACAAAAAGTGAAACAAAGACGGACTCACGTATCGGTTTTCCGAAAGCCTCGACCTCGCAGATCGTCAGCTGAGGCAGGCGACTTTTCACCATGATCTCCTGTCCGTATCCGACGCATGGCAGAGTCTTGTAGGCGAATTGCTCCGAATTCTTGTACCGATTGCACACCTTATTCTCATCGATGATAATCACTTCGAAGTCGGTCAGTCTCTCCCTCAGAGTCGCGCGGTTGAAGATGCGGACGCGCTGAAACCGGACGAAATGCTCGGATTTCGCCTTCCACCAGGTGTTTTCGTTGCCCGTGTGAGCGCAGTTTAATAGACCCCCTGTATCTGTATCCAGTTTGCCATCATAAGCCTTGTTGCACAAGTGATTTGTGCCATCCCAGTTCGAGCCCTGGCTGCAGCTGACGAACTTGAGTTTTTCTGCATGGGTTGAGAGTGGCAGTTGAAATTTCAGATATTTTTTCTAGCGGCCGTTTTTTCAGAAAAATTTTTCAGCAAATAATTTGACTCTTCCAGTTTGTTAGTTAAGATTCCCCAATATCGCAGCTTCTTAATAACTTTTTAATTCCAGGTGAAGCAAGTATGTCTTTTGTAAGTGCGTTCTTACGTTCGGTAAATTGTTTTTTTTCATGAAATACTACCTGATACCGGTGAGGATGCTAAGTTTTGGCAAAATTTCTGCTGCTTTTGCCTGTTTTGTGTACGCTCGCATTTCCAAGAAGAACTATTGTGGATTTCTCCGGTGACGGGAAGTCTTTGAGTGATTTTTAAGACTATTTGGTTCACCCGTAGAAGCCATCCTGCGCCTGTTACTCTGATTACAGTAGCCAACGGGATTACTCCTATAGCTTGTGGTAGCAATCTCGGAGAGGGTACTTCAATACGCTAGAATCTAAAAGTCAAGAATGTGATTTATTGTAAATTTAGTGCTAAAGCACTTAAAAACTGCCTAAGCCAGTTATGCATTTAAACCAAAAACCGGCCTCTAGTAGGCCTGGCAAGATTTGCAACTTTGGCGTCCGCTGTCTACTGCAATTTTTTATGATGAGACTCTGCATAGGAATAAGCGGGAAGAAATCAGCAAATAGTAGGATAATATGATCTAAACAGCAACAACAACGAAAGCAACAACAAAAAGAACAACGACAACAACGGCAACAATGACAGCAATAACAAAAACAGCAACAACAACTACAATAACAGCAACGGCAACAACAGATAGCAGATGCCTCCGGTGCGACCTCTTAGAAGACAAGGACCACTTCCTCGAATGTCCGGCCCTGGCCGGAGCTCGGCACGCGACGGACCTTCACCAGCTGGAGGACTTGGCCGATGGCGATCTGGTGGCTAGGTTCTTAGACTGCCTGCATAGGCAGCCCTAGACCACCTTCCGCAAACAACAACAACAACGGCAACAACAACAACAACAATAACAACAACAACAACAACAGCAACAATAACAACAATAAGGGCAACGGCAACAACAAAAACGGCAACAACGGCAACAACTACTTCCCACAGCTTTTCCCACAGCGAGGTTTCCACGCTGAAGGTTTTCCCGCCGAGCTTTTCTCACGGCCGCCGCCTGGATGTCCAGATTGTTCAACTCCGAGTTTCAAGAAATCGATCGTGTCCAAAGAGAAGCACTCCGTCTCATCTCTGCTCTCCCAAAGTTGGAGGTGGTTTATCGCGAGTCTCTGTGTATACCAGCAGTCAGCGTCGAAGCCAAGCGGAAAGCCCTCATCGCAGTGGAGAAGGCCCTTAGAAAGCCAACTGGCGACCCATGGAGAGAGCTCTGCTAGCGCCGATCGGTACCGCAGCTCAAAGCCAACAAGGGCCCCCGAGAGCAAGCCCGCTCCGTGCTCAACCAACGCCTACCGATGCGACGCCTACAAAATCCCTAGGTCCGTCCCCCTCCGTGGGAGTTCCTGACTAACTCAGATCGCTTGCACCTCTTCCCGGAGCTTCTCCGATGCTACCTGAAAGAAGCGGCTGCGAGTGACCTGCTACTTCGCTACTTTAAAGACATCGAGCAAGTTGTGGTTTTCTCTGGTATGACGGCAGCAGAAAGGTGGTGCAGCTCATTTGAGACTGAGCTCCGGGCTCTCAGCCTTGCTCTCGAGGACATCATCAACACGTGCCCACCCACCGCTGCCACTATCACTGACAGTCAGTCTGCTATTCGAGCACTCCAGGCTGACCGACCCACGACCAAATTTCTCCTCGAGCAACTCAGGGACCTCGTTCGGCTCGTGGATAGGGAAGCCAAGAAAGACGCCGACCTGCCGCAACAACACGTTGCCGTTGACTGCCAGGAGATTTCTCCAGCGCTCCATAGCCTACAGGCCGCACCTCAACGACGTCTATGCCAGTCCGATCACCTTCACCGGCGACACACGCCACCAGCAGGTTCTTATCGCCCCCCTATGCCTACTACAAGAAGCGCATCGGCCTTTCGGACTCTGAAATCTGCCGTCGCTGCGGAGGCGAGGTTCTATCTGGTAGTGCTGGTGGTGCGACTCCTCGGTGCCCTTAACTGGGTCTCAGCCTAAGGAGTCGCCATCCGAAGTCAACAACGGCAACCACAACAACATTGACAACAATAACAGCAACGGCCACAATAACATTGACAACAACAACAACAATAAAGCCACGAGCGGCGCCACAGAGGGGAAGGTATCAGAGCGCAAGCCTTTGGGCCGCACTACTTAAAATTTCAGCTCCCAAGTTAGAGTCAGAACGGGGGCTTTTGCATTTCTGCGCGTCGTTCGCCCTTGGCTTCTCATTCAACCGACTAAAGACTTTTAAAGTCAAATTCAAGTAAAGGAAGCTTTACTTTTTTACTTATCGATATTTCTATTTCAGCTTAGCTTTACAACCTTTACTAATAAAAGAAAAGAGAGCATTGTGACTGACGTACTCTTGAAACGTAGCTGAGGTAATTCTATATTAAGATACTCACCAGCATAAGTTCGTTCATTACCGTAGACCGCAAGGGCCACAGCAACGAGAAGCGACCCAAGCAATTTCGTCATTCGATTTACTAATTTAGAATAAGGAGTGGCTTCGAGATTTCTTCTTCTGAGTCAAAAAGCTTTTCCTAAAGATTTTGAAAAAACAAAGTTTCTAGAATTTTTTTTAACTTTTTAGAAACGGAATTTTTATAGATACAGAGAAATTTAAGCAAGCATTTTGATCGAATATTTTCTAGTCAAATCGCTTAATAAAGTGACTTCTTGCTTCTTTCTTTCATTTTTTACTTCTCTTGAAATTCCTTTAAAAATTGCTGCGCAAATAATGATCCCGAATGCTCTCGATGCAAGGCTTTTCTTAGGCTGCTTCAATGAAAATATGTTGCAGAAGTTATTTTTCAATAATTTTGCTTAGCGTCCTCATCAGCGACTTTCGTTTAATGGCAAGGTATTGTCAAGACTTTCCACATATCTTTTTCTGACGGTTGCATCACAGTTTTTTCTTGAATTTTTTTCTGCTAGTGATTAAAAATGTTTGTAGAGGACGCGAACATTGGCCGACGATAATTGACAATTGAGAAATTTTTCTGCTTGATCATCTTAGTCATGCACTTACGTCTGTCCGACGTTACCGACCTCTATTGACGTCGATGACAAAAGTGTACTTTTACGTTACATCGACGGATAACGACGTTAGTCGTCGTCTTAACATCGGTGTAATGTAAAAGTGCATATTTGTCATCGACTTTGGATTGCTGCACGGACGACAAGCAGATCATTGCAGAAAGATTCAAATGTCGATATTTTAGCGTGGCTTCTACGAATAATAATTCCCACCTCGAAAGCTTCTTTTAAAAATTGAAACGACAGATTCGGTCGAGTTTTTTAATTTCTAAGTTTTTAGAAGTTGGAAATGTAAACTCTTTTACTGGTACTATTAAGATTACTTTCAGACCGGTTGACCATGTCTAATGTAGTAAGCGACTGGATTATCTTTTAGGTGTCTACTCTAGTCAGCAGCCTCTCATGCCCTCGTTCTTGCCATGTCGCCTGCCGCTGGGCCTTTTCTGCCTGTCTGCCCGTCTGCCCTGCGTGGTGCTTGTATGCAGCCCCTGCCCGCCTCCCTTGCACTGCGCTGTCTGCCTCCTACCTGCCTCACGGGCTCTTTGTTCTCTGCTTGCAGCCACTTTTGGTTCACCCTGTCTATCCGTCGCTGGCGGTTTTACTAGCGACTCATCCCTTGTCAACAATTGACAAGTTGCTGTCAAAAAGCGCGCGCAAGCGCAGATTTGCGTAGAGCAGCGAGACCGCGAGTGTCAGAAATCTCAGCTTCTCTTAGAAGCAGGTCGAAAAAACGCTGACTTCTCGCTGAACCAAGCCGCCGCGGCACTTAAAGGGATAGCAGCAGTACATCCTGCAGCGGCTCAGAGCATGCAGTACTGCTCTGCTCGGATGACGTGGCCAACAAGCTGTAGGCGCCGGATGCGCAGCAGCTGGCTGCATGGGTCGGCAGAGCTGGGCCCGACGGAATAGCTCGTCATTGCTGGTGTTGGTGGTGGCGGTCGGCAATTAGTGGACACCGAAAGTGGCTCGCAGAAGTGCAGCCTGAGCGGCGTTGAGTTGCCGCGCTCCTGCGGGCCGGTCAGTGTCCACAATTCAGCATTGAAAAGAAGGACGCGGTTTCTATGACTGCCTGGAAAAGCCGCCCTCTCAGCCGATACGGCAGCCTGGGGCACTGCAGGACAGTCCGCACGGTGTGGAAGGCGCCCTAGGCAAGCGCCCTGCGCTGTGTCATGTCGTCTGTGATGCTTGGCCCTTGACAATTTGATCTAGTCTGCAGTGCTGTAAACATGTTGGCCCGTCGTGTTTATGGCAGAGCTCGCGTGCTTCTGCGCCTTTGCCTTTTTATGACAAGTAATTGACGTCAGTTGCTAGAAATAGGGACAATAGTCTATAAATACGGATCCCATTAGCATTGTTACTAGAGTCTGCTTTTAGGCTAACACCGTCCTCCCAACCACCCCCGCTGAGCCCGGCAGGATCTGCTGACTAGGTCGTTGGGGTCACAAATCGTCACAGCGTGCAGAGTTCGCTCGTCTTGTTTATTTCTTCGTTCCAACGGGTCCCTCACCTCACCGAAGTCTGAGGCCTGAAGGAGCTGGTGGCAGCACAACTATCGTACGCTACTATCGAAGGCTTTAGATTAAAGCCAACTCACCCAGCGGATGCAAGTTAGCTAGCGGACGACCAGAGGAACAACACTAAAGGTCCTCATAAAAGGACAATCACAGAGAGACAACCTGTGGAAAAATTTGGCTAACCATTTCCCAGTTCACTCATTTTATCTCCTAATCAATTCGGCCTTCGGTTCTGGTGGCACGCGTGTATACTCAGCAACATCGAAAAGTTGCCATCAAAGAAGATTCTGCCTGTGGTCGTCACTTTTCAGAGTGCAGGGAAAGTCTCTCAATCTTCTATGGGTCTTGCCGTTGATACTAATGCGCTAGGAAAGAGAAGAGATTTATGGAACGAATAAAATATTTTTTTTAATTCACTTAATTAGTAAGGCTTGACTTGTTTTTTTCCCAACAAAGTGGTAAGGGAATTGCTGTAAAATTCACACCCATGATATGATGACCACGTACTCTCAAGGCAACAGAGAGTGCACCTTGTGTGATCCTTGTACTTACATGTATATATGTAAATGTACTCATGTGCTTGCTATTGTATTAGGGGTGCTTCCTATTGTATTTGGGTGGGATGCTTGCTATCTTGGGGGATGCTGCTATTTTGGGGGATGCTTGCTGTCTTGGGGGATGCTGCTATTTTGGGGGATGCTTGCTGTCTTGCGGATGCTTGCTGTCTTAGTAAGTTTTCTATTTAATGGGAACGTCTGTTATCTTTGTGAATGCTTTATTTCGTTGTCTTTTTGTTACTTTTAGAAGAAAGAGATTCATAGCAAACATCTTTGTCGGTGACAATTTTACTCATATAAGATGATTTATAAAACTGAAGAAGGAATTGATTCTTAAGAAAATGTGCTTGTTAATGTATTTGCATGAATAATTTTTGCTCTTTGCTAATTGAGCACCCCGAAGGGGGCACTAGATTGCTAGTTACACGACTAAATGTACAAATGAATCAAATTTGATGTAAAAATTGTGTGATAAAATGTTGGTCTTATTTTAAGCCGAATGTGTTTATCATAAAAGATTTGTCTCAAATCGCAGAAAAATTCATAGCCTATTAAGCTTCATTGGCTTTAGTCTTAACCATCGTCATTTATTTATTAAGAAATTATTTTTTACTCTGAAATCTACCACAAATAGAATTTGTGTAGCATTTGAATACAAAAAAACAAATTTTAAATTTACGAGCTCCAAATGCAGATCGAAACGGATGCTGACGCAATAGCTAAAAATGAAATATTGCGTTCAGTTCTATATAGTGCGCTTTTATTTCACAATTTGCACGCTTGCGTTTAGTTCATGTTTATACTGGTATTTAGCTCGTACTGTTTGCTTGGCAAGGCTCGGGTCACAATATTGCAATATTTTAGTTGCAGCGGTAAGAACAGAGTTTGTTACTGCATTAGCTTGTGTAAATACAATTATTTGTTGTGAATACCAATGCCACATGCACCATAGCTGTATGAGATGCACAATATGTCTTTACCGTATGAAAGGGCATTGCGAAGGGCCAGCATTTTCTGGACCCACTGAGAGATCGATTTTTTGACTTGATGAGTAATTAAGGACTATTGCACTAGATGAGAAAAAATTATTTCACTAGCTGAGAAGCAGATTATTGCGCTGTCTAAAAAAGAGTTTCTGCGCTATAGCTGAGACGTGGATTTTTGCACAACGTGAGAAAGCGATTATTGCATTAGTGAAGGTAACGCTTGCACTAGCTACTTGCTGTCTGGTTGATGCTTGCTCTCGAGGGGGGCGGGTAATTGCTATTTGGGAGAGGGGAGCTGGCTACATGTATGGGATTCTTTCTATCCAGGGCAGGGATGCTTGCTATCTGGGTAGATGCTTCTACAATATCTGGGGGATGCTTGCTATCGGCAGGATGCTTGCTATCTGGGTGGATGCTTCTACAATATCTCGGGGAAGCTTGCTATCGGCACGATGCTTGCTATCTCTGGGTGGATGCTTCTACAATATCTGGGGGATGCTTGCTTTCGGCAGGATGCTTCAACAATATCTGGGGGATGCTTGCTATCTGGTGGATGCTTTGGAACCAAGAACCAAGAACCAAGAAGGAATTTCGGTTCTTAAGAAAATGTGCTTTTTTAATTGTTTTTCATGAACTATTTATTGCTCCTTGCTTATTGGGCGCCCCGAAGGGGGCCGCACTACGAGTAGAATGCTAGTCAGTGCTAGAAATGAAGAATTTTGCATAGGCGGATCTTTTAGCTGGTGAGCGGTTTTAGACTACAATTCCCTCTTAAGCCCTGGATCCCAAGGGTGGATTATAGGTACCACCATTTTATGTCTTTCCTCCTAGATGGTTTCGATGCGGAAGGGGATGTGGAAGTGCAGGTCCCAGTGCTCTCTCGTCGTGCACATCTCACTCGGAGTTATCTAGAAGTATTCGGTTAAATTCGGCTCATACTCGGTGATCATCCACTCTGATCCTCAGCTTCCATTACATGCCCTGCGATGGGCGCACTCACTACTCACTTCATTCCATGACTGATAGAATTGCTGGCCCTAAACTTGGCCTTAACATTTGGGTTTATTATTTAAGTGGAATAGGTTACGACAGAGTATCAGATGGTGAGCAATGGTGGCGAGGAGACCAGGCTAATGCGACCCAATGGGCAGCACAACAGAGGAAAAATACCTTAACAGACGCGGCCGACGGGCAGGTGGTTGTCGGATGGTCGCGGCGGCTGCAGTCTCGGATCGGGGTGTGTGTTAGGACAATTAGTGGATGCTAATTGGGGAGATCCTGAGTATCAGGAGCAATCAAGTATTGGGGGCGAGAGAGTCGGTCCAACTCGAAATTTCACGTCGAAAGCATCTTCCTTTACGAAGTCGAAATTTTCCGATTGCAAAATTTCGATCTTGTGAAAGTGGCTGCTATGAACTTTCAATGTGAAATTTTGACCTTATGAAGTACCTTGCTAGAAGTTTCGAAGTTGTGAAATTTCGACCCTGTGAAAGCCAGAGAAAGTTGAGAAGAGTTTCCGATTCGGGTGCTGAGTTTCTGAGGGAAGGTTCGGTCTCGCGAGAAAACAGAACAACACAAGAGACCGAAGCCCAGAGAACAGCAAAACAAAGTAAAGGTAAATGATAAGGTAAAAGTTTCCGCTCACGGCTCAAAACAGGCTCCTATTTTTAGCCCTGATATCACGCGTCACGCGATAACGTTAGCGTGATGCGTGACATTGAAGGACAGGTTGTGGCCCGTCCTTGGACCTCCGTTACCAAACAACCCTAATGACGTCACCCGCCAGCCGC
The DNA here is from genome assembly GCA_002269645.1 of Macrostomum lignano. Classification (NCBI taxonomy): domain Eukaryota; kingdom Metazoa; phylum Platyhelminthes; family Macrostomidae; genus Macrostomum; species Macrostomum lignano. Next base: position 93,637 of record NIVC01002473.1, on the reverse strand, counting down.
GCTGTGATTGGACGAGAAATTGAGGTGGGCACAGTGGAGAGAAATGATTAATGGTGGGGGTATTACGTAACAGGCGGGGAAAAGCTTGGGGAGAGAGGGGTCGTAATGCTGTCTAACTCGTGATTGATTTCGAACAACAGAAAGGAGTTAGGGGTTGGTGCGCGGGGTAGTGGCGTATATTCCTGTATACGCGCTTGTATACGGTGTAATTCTTTTATAAGATCAGTTTTCCAATATTGGATGATTTACAAAATTAAGCTTGTCGTTTCTAATCCTTCGATTGTAGCTTATCGACCGCAGACGCAGAAGCGAACTCAATCCTGACAGGGACGATCGCTGCGGCGGGTATAATATGTTTTTCGTGAGACCGATGAATTGAAACAATATGATAAATTTATACCAGCTTAGCAGTGATAGTCGATAAAAAATTAAATAAACTGATTGAAAGAATGACTTACGTTTGTGCCCAGAAGTTCCTATATTTTTTGCCCAAGCTCTATGTGATTTTGTAAGATCAACTTGTTCCTACGAGCGTATGAATAAACTGCACTAGCACATTGGTGTCCGTGCAAAACTCAACAATAATCAGCAGTTCCAACAAGTCTGCCGAGTCGGCTACTAAGGTTTCGTTAAACCACGCGTTCGAGTCTGTAAAATGACTATTGACGTTCAGCTCTATGTTCAGACACTTGAACAGAACGTTGAAGTTCAGATAGTACCAATTTATAAGTACAAAAAGCTAACAGGAAAGTGTTTGGCCACGGCCTTAGGCAGAAATTTGAATTCCAGAGGTGATTCGTGTTCAATGCAAAACTTCCAAGCTGATTCACTTTTATGCTTGCTCCCAGATAAATTCTGTACAATACTTTACTTCTTGCGAGTCACGCATCGGCTTGAACTGAATTCCTTTTAGTGCTCGAGGTCCTCTTGAGGAATCAAGAGCCTGTCTAGCGGCTTCGCGGTCGCCGAGCTTAAAATGCACCATGGCAACTAAGCACTGTCGGGCAGAGAAGGCGCAATTCGGAAATCGTTAGGCGTCATTCAGGAATGACTGCAACTTGTCACCAACACTGATCATCGCTGCACAATCTCAGCAATAGGCTGCGGATCGCGTTATACAGATCGTGTGACTGAAGGTTGTCCCAGTGGATTTCCAGTGCTACTCGCCTTCATCACTGCATGACTGCATAAGGAACGGATGAAAATGGAAGTTGGTATCTTTTGTGATTGGTTGCGGTTGAGCCTTGAACTTTTGAACAATGTTCAGGATATCTTCGATTACTTCATCAAGAACAGTCGCAATGAGTTGCTTCCCACTCTTCCTTTTTTGAGATATATATCCAAGCATTTCACAGGAAAAAAAGTGCCTCATTAGCTTATTCTCGTCGCTTGACTCACGGACTATAGCAATTGTAGAGCTTACACAATGCCAGCCTTGTCAGGTAAATCAAGTTTTGTGGCATCCAATCCTTAGATGGTGTTTCGTCCACCAGATAGAACACCATGCTCTTGGTGTGATTTAAGTTTTCAACCCTTTAACTTGTGGAGAGATACTAGCTGTCGTACTTGCAAGTCCCCTTAAAGTGAACGACGCGATTTCTGTCAATAACGGTGACGTCAATGTCAGAGTCCTGATCTGTCCGGCCGTCCAGTCGCACCAGACTGCTTGACCAGCCCTCGGGTAAGCTGCCAACGAAGTGATTGTCGTGCTCTGTGAACTCGCCGAAGTCTCACTATGGACTGTGTGACTTCGGCGAGTGCGCTTTGCATTCTGGCTCTTTCTTGGATGAAGCCGGCTGAGTTTAATGCCGAGTGCAGATCACTGCTCAATGCGGCTTCATCGGTTGTGTCAATATGGTCTCTGATTCAATGGAAAGAGCACGGTAGTGTATGCAATGAGTGTACATTCAAAACTCTTTTACAAAAAATGATTTGGGATCGACCGAGTATCTATATCAGATTTCTCACTAAGCATCTCTCGCAATCGATCAACAGAAGGACTGTTAGCGCAATCTGGAAGCTGATTGACATTTGGGTCGAGTCACATCAGTTGAATCAGAGCAAAAATCATATACTATACACAAGATGGGCCACTCATTTACCGCTTATGAGGCCATAAAAGCTAATGTAAAAAAAAATGTTTCGCGACAGCGCGAAAATCAACTACTAAACTCAATTTCGTCAGTAGTGTCTGCAGTAAATTCATCATTCTTAGTTCAATTGAGTAGCTGTTTATCGAATTCATGAGAATATAAGATCTACGAGCTATGAATCCTCAAAGTACCGCACTGACCATGCATACCATTGCAGCAGGCGTTAAAAGCCAGCAGAATTTTTAACAACCGGGTCGCATTCTTCGCTAATCAGTGGTCGATGACAGCAGCTCTGCCTGCACACGCAGCCGGGTGAAGCGCGCGCTGACTCTAGCTATGCATGACAGAGCTGTGCTTTCGGGTCGGCGCACTCCCGTAAATCTATAGCCGCATGCCATCCTCATAAAAAATTTAAATGTTTGCGACAGCTATAAATCTGGGTATTTTGCAAAGATTTAGGCACTTTATTTATGCAACAGAAGGTTCAAAGCATTCCATGTACTTGGCTTGTCTGTGGGGAGGCGTTAAAAATTAGTTACGTGCGGATAGCGTGCGGATGGCTTGTTTTTTGGGCTTAGGAATTTTAAACTTTGGGCAATTCTTGCGACAGTTGCTGATTCTTATAGTCCATCAAGTCCTGTAACCAAGGACAAATTCTCACAACTGGAAGTTCAATGGTTCGGTCAGCAGAGGACTTTAAAACTTAAAAAAAATGTCGAATTTTTTATTTCGCTTGCGACACTCGACTTTTTCAGAGCTGTACATTGCGACAGCTGGCTTTTTCAATTGCCAGATGTCCAAAGAGTATAATTGAGAAACTGGCACATTTGCGAGGATTTGCAAGGATATAAAGTTTTTTGTTTGAACCATACAAGTTTCCCGGTGTTACAATTTTTTGTTTTTATTTATAACAACATAGCTATAATTTAATAAAGAAACAGAAAGTACTTTACTGTTTTTATCTTCAGCTCAGTTAAAAATTTGTTTTATAAAACTAATAAATCAAGTAGTTATATATTATTGCTCTTATTAAGGGATAAATGAAGAAGTGCTAAAATTTAACTTGCAATTGAATGATAACGTAACTTTAGAATTACTGCACGTGCTTTCATTTGAGCTATGGGCTGTGACATTAACAGTAGGCTAATCGGCCACTTAGTTATTGACTGTACAATATCGAGTAACATTGCTTGATACGTGTTTCTAGGTCTAGCTAGCAGTATTATGATTCATATTTTGTGTTACACTCAATCCACTTTGTAACACATTAACACACGACACAATTAAGATAATAATCTTTAGTCTAGTCTAGTCTAGTCTAGTATAAGCCTCTTTAGTCTAGTGTACACTTTAAAGAGAATATTCAGATTGACTTTTGGATTTTTGAAAGTTAAAAGTGATTCACTTTGTAGCTACTCATTTAGTATCGTGGCATGGTACCAAAGACTCCAAAATTTTATAGAGTGCTGAAATATTCTGCCTTAGTAATATGCTAGCAATATTTTCCTAATCAGCTGCAGACAAGTCACAAAAGATGGCATACAAAGATATTATATAATTGTTTGTTTTTTCTAAATTCATATTGGTTGAATACACTTAGCTATTCAAAGTAAATAAAATTATCTGGATTGTGTGCTGTGCTCTCTATTATTTTTTCGAATTATTCCAGTCCTAGATAGATCTAATTTCGTTTTGATGACTTACCAAAAAAGTTTATACTTTTTAAAAACAGATATATTATTCTCATTATAATTTAGAAATATAGAACTATAATAATTGGCAATTGCAGTATTCAGCTCAGTCTGTTATATACAATTTCTCATATATTTGAAATAACATTTGAAATAATTTAATATTATTTGAAAATTAAAAAAGTTCAATGAGCCCTCCATAAAACACAACTAACAAAGGGATATTTTTTCCAATTATCCTTGTTGAAATTATCCAACTGTGTTTGTGTGCAATTATCAACCTTGTGTAGATCTGGAAACAGTTTGCATGCCAAAGCGCAGTAGCACACTCGACTGTGTTTGTGTGCTTATCAAGCTTGTGTCGATCTGGAAACAGTTTGCATGCCAAAGCGCAGTAGCACACTCGACTGTTTGTGTGCTTATCAAGCTTGTGTCGATCTGGAAGCAGTTTGCATGCCAAAGCGCAGTAGCACACTCGACTGTGTTTGTGGGCTTATCAAGCTTGTGTCGATCTGGAAACAGTTTGCATGCCAAAGCGCAGTAGCACACTCGACTGTGTTTGTGTGCTTATCAAGCTTGTGTCGATCTGGAAACAGTTTGCATGCCAAAGCACAGTAGCACACTCGACTGTGTTTGTGTGCTTATCAAGCTTGTGTCGATCTGGAAACAGTTTGCATGCCAAAGCACAGTAGCACACTCGACTGTTTGTGTGCTTATCTTAGCGGCTCGATCACAGCGGGTGTACCCTGGTTTTCTTCTCGTCCTTTAGCTAGCTTAATCTTAATTCGGGCTGATGAAAGCGGTGGCACAGTAGTGCTCTCGGCCGTGTAGATTCTGCACGTGGTAGCCTCAGTTCGCGTGTAGCGATGCGGCGCGGCAGTGCCGTCCTTGAAGAACAGCATCCCGGCGGCGAGATCCAGCGAGTTGCTGTACTTCTCCAGAAACTCGAAGCCCAGGATGTTGTCATGCGATCCTTTCGCTAGCAGAAACTTGACTGTTGGCTCAAAATTTCCAATCTTCACTTTGATAGATAGTTGGCCTGCCATTTGAATAGGCTCTCCATTGTAGGTCACGATACGTTGCAGGCAAGGCTCGATTTGGCCACGCAGGGTCGGGTCGTCGGTACATAGGCGGTGCCAGGTGCTGAATCCGAGGACTTCGCACTTGGAGCCGGTGTCAAGCAGAAAAGCAAAATAACGGCCTTGAATCTCACCAGTTAAAAACGGATCCCTTCGAGGTCGCTTGGGTACAGAGTTCTGTACAGTTGCGGCGGAGGCAGTCTCGGCAGTGGCCTGCTGAGCGACTAAAGTCCTCGGCGGGGACCTTAGTGCTGGCGCGGCTGCTGGATGGCGCTGCCCCCGATGGCGCGTCCAGCCGTCCCGTTTCCCGAGCTGCCGTTGCGCTGGGGCGCGGTGCTGGCCGACCGCCGGTGCGGGCACTCTTCGGCACGATGCTCGCGGTTGCACCTATAGCACATTGCACTTTGTCGCCGCAACTGATAAGGCGGCGGCCTTGAACTCGGCTGCTGCTGCTGCTGACGTTGACCTCCTGCTGGCGGCGTTCTCGGCGGCGGGTTGCTGCCGTCTCTCGGTTGCTGAAGTCGATGGAACTGGTCGTGTTGCACAATTCGCGTGCCGGGCGTAGTAAATTGGGCGCTTCCGTCGGCGCTGCGGCGAGGAGTCGAGGGCACCAAACATCTGGAGCGCTGGCCCCACGAGTCCCGCGGCTGGTGGCGAGGTTCCCATGGCTCCGGGGTGTCGTTGTCGCGCGATCCCCGTGAGTAGAATTCTCGCATCTCGTTACTCAAAGTCTCCAATAGTCGTCGCTGCTCTTGCAGAGTTTCGGCTTGTTGCTCCATCACTTCACGCAGCCAGTTTTCCTCGGGCCGAGATGACTTGGCGTCGTGTTGCACCACAGTTGGCGTCTGACTGTCGTCATCTTCCAGGACCCAGACATGTCTCGCTGCTGGCGGCGGTGCTACTCGCTGGGCCAGACTAGCTGCTGTCTCCAAGCGTAGCACGGCCCGCCTCGCTGCGGTCAGATTCTGCGGTCGCACCAGGATTAGCTGCTCTCTGGCTGACTGAGCAATCCGCACTCCCACAGTGAACTGATCCACCAGTTCAGCCTGCTTCTGAACCGGGGTAAAATGCGGAAACGCTCGATCGGCCAGAGCAATTAGTCGATCGCCGTAGTCGTCCACACTCTCGTTCTTGCCTTGCTGACAGCTTCGGAACTGCTCCCGATACTCCAGCGTGTCGGCCACATGCGTAAAGCGTTCAGATAATCGTTGCTTGAACTCACCAAACGTCAGATTCTCTGGCAGCTCCATCCGGACAACTGCGGGATAGGTTGTGGCGATGTCCAAATTCACGAGGACCTCCGCCTTCTTGCGTCTGTCGTCTGTGATCCCGTTGAGCTCGCAACGCTCTTCTAGCGCCTAAATCCAGACGTCGAATTCCTGGTTCTGCGTGTACCGTTGAATCTTGACCGGTTTCGGCACCGGAACTCGATCCTGCTGCTGGGGCTGCTGGTACACATGATGGTGGTGTTGCGGCTGGCCCAGGCTGGTCTGCTCCAGTCGCCGTCGTATCTCCTCGGTCACCGCGCGGATCATCTCGTCGTAGGTCGGTCTTGGTGTTGAGTTGTCGGGGCCTGCGGCGTCGGCTGTTGCGTCCGCGGCCGTTGGATCAGTAGTTGAAGCCATAGTGTAGCGTTTGAACGACTCGTTGAAAAGGTTTCGGCGTTTCGGTATCCCACTTAGCTGACACCAGTGAGGTGGGGGTGGAGAAGGATGAAAAATAAAATTTGTTTGGAAGTTGGTGGGTTTGAAATGCTGGGTTTTCTTCGAAAACCGAACGGCGTTGAGTTCGCACGAATTAATTCCGGAAAATCGCGCAGACGAATCACAACGAAGTTCTTCTCCTTTTACTCCGGCTGCCGGGTCCCTCAATTCCGGGGGGAGGGTAGTCGTATTCGTAGTCGAGCGGTCTTGTAGCGGCCCGGGTCGTTCAAAGCGATGAAACACCGGAGATTGTTGACACCGTAAACAATTGTGTCGTTTGCTGAGCTCGTTGTTTTCAATAGGGTAGTTGCTGCCACCACCGTAATTTACGTATTACGGAACGGATAAGTCTCAGAGCTTTCTTTGAGATGAGAACTTGGTTATTTTACGCCCCACGGGCAATGACTCAAGAGAGACTATGGCTTAGTGTCAACGGAAATATTAATAAAAATAATTAAGTTGGTGTTTGCTTCGGTTTATTATTATCGTTAAATTGCAGGCTGAATAACTGATTAATTGACGAGGTTTTCCACGGGTGCCGGAGGCACAAGCTACTAAAATAAAACTGTAACTAGGCGACTATACTATTCACGCAAAATAACTATTAAACACCTGGCTGTTAAAACTAAGAGAGCAGGGCAAAGTAATAGTAGAGCAGAGCAGAGGAAGCAGAGCATGCAAAATAACGCGCTGAACACAAAGTTTAAATAGTACGTTGAGAAGGGCAGCGGAAGGAAAAAGGGGACAAGGAAGGGACACCGGGGATGGACCAGACAGAAAAACACTGGAACAAATGGGGAGAAAACGCAGAAACAACAACGGGACAAACAGGGCCAGTGTAACGAAATGAATGCCGAGGACTGTCACTTGAATTATCACGATCAGTCGAAAATGCCAAATCAGAGCGCGGCGAACTCTTACGAGCGATATTTATTATATATTAGTTACATTGAGCAATAAAACAAGCTACGTTAAAAACAATTATGCAAAATTATATAAATACGAGTACATACACTAAAAAGTACAGTAAATGCAGAAACAGAATAGAAATATGAAATACAAATAATACAGTGAGAAATAAGTACAAAATATGTTTCCTTTTAAAATAGATATGGAGATACATTACACCAGGGACGGGAGAGGGAGAACTCACACCGGGGGAAGGAATGACGACAGAAAAAAAAATCCCGGGGATGTTACGTAAATTTCAGTTAATGTTATTATCGAACAGTGGCATCCCCCTGCCACATAATTATTAAACGGTGGCAACCCCACTGCCACACTCTTTCAAATACTGTATTTTTTATACAATACTCGTACTTAGCCTTATAATATTATTAAATGCACCGAACTATACTGGCCAAACAGGCTTTTTGCCTGAGCTATACTTACTACGGTGCGCGGTCATTTCGTCTGCCGCCTTTTCGTCTGCCGGCAGACGAAACGACTTTTTAAAATAAGTAGCAAAATAAGTTTTATAAATGGCTGAAATTAATTTATAGTTTATTTTTAATACTTATAATTTACTAGTAATTTTCAGATTTTGAATTAGATGTAGTCTTTGTATTTTTTATTTTGCTTATCGCAATGTTTCCAAGAAATACAATTATTCGTATAAGTGAGGTGGGGGGGGAAAGATTTAAAATTTGGTTAACTTTGGTAAGTTTGAAAAGTTGGGTTTCTTCGAAACCGAACGGCGTTGAGTTCGCACGAATTAAATCCGGAAAATCGCGCAGACGAATCACAATGAATCTTCTCCTTAGTTACTCCGACTGCCGGGTTCCTCAGGTCCGGGGGGAGGGTAGTCGTAATCGTAGCAGAGCGGTCGTTAGAGCGGCACGGTCGTTCAGATGGTAGACACCGTAGATTTTGACACCGTAGAATTTACGTGTTGAATGTGCTGATCTGCTTACTTTCAGTAGGGTAGAGCTGCCACCACCGTAATTTAAGTATTACGGAACGTTGAAGTCTCAGACTTTCTTTGAGTTGAGGACTTGTTGTTTTACGCCCCACGGGCAAATCACTTAATATAGACTAACGAGGCTTCAGTTAATTGATAGGAAAATTAATAGCAGACTGTTTACGGTTTTATTAAGTCGACAAACGATAGTGATTTAGTATTGATGCGACAGAGAGCTAGATACGATCGATGAAGTGGATCCGGCGTGCCGGGGTGCTAAACTAACTTATGAACCTTAAGCTTTATTGATAGACTAAACAGCTAGTTAAAAGTTAAACACAAAAGGGATGAGAGGAAAAAGGTGGAGGAGAAAAATAAACAGTAAAAGAAAGTTAGTAAAACGCTGCGATTTCGCATTGATTAAATAATACACGGAGGAGTTAGGACACAAGTTGGGGTGAACAAGGCCAACGCTGGGATCAGTTACGGGATCCAGCGGTGGTGCATCGATTGGAAAAAACAAAATATTGAACCGAAAATAAGCAAAGTAAATTAGGCACGGGGGTGGGGCAACAGAAGGGACCGCAGACGGGAAAGGGACAAACCACACAAGGGTGCAACCGCGGGACCAACCAAAGGGGCAAACCCGGGAACGAAAGATGGCGGGACACGTCATTTCGCACCTCATGGTGGACAAAATGGGCCTAACCCGGGGACAAAGCAAAAAAAAACTCCAGTGGTAGCCCACCTACCACATGCACGGGGCAGTCACAAAAAGTACAAAGAGCCTAACCAGGCGTACGGCGGCGCTGGCCAGGCTTACAAAATATTGACAAATAATAATATTAACACAACCAAATAATGAACATTAGGTGACTGCCGGCGAAGAAATAAACTAATGAAATATATACACAAAGAAACGGCGGCACAGGGCAGTCACAAACCAAGTAGACTAAATAAAAAAATTACTGTGATTACATATTGTCATAAATAATCAGACTCCTACGCGCAAAATTACGAAAATTAGGGTTTACAACACAGTTGCACTTCATAAACTGAAAACAAAACTTAATGAAAGTACCGAATTGGCTCTCTCAATGCAAAATTAAAGTAAAATTAAAGTAGATTAGAGTAAATTAAAGTAAATTAAAGTTGATTTGAGTAAATTAAGGTAAATTAAAGTAAACTAAAGTTGCCTGTGCAGGCTCACTAAAGTTCAGTTTCGTCCTTGTCCTTGGGCTCGTCCTCCACGGCGAGCTGGGCGGCCTCGCTGGGCTCCGGCTGCCGGGTCGCGCGCAGGCAGGACGTTCTCGTTCGCGCTCGGAGCTTGGGCGCCAGGCCAGCCCAACAACTCGACGAGGGAAAAGTCAGCGCTCACGCGCAGTCGCTCGGGGCGCTTGTCCAGCGCCATGTCCCAAAAGGCGCGGAGGCGCGGTGTCCACCCATTCGTTAAACGACCCGCCTCCCAGAACGCTAGCGTGAGTAGGATTGCCAAGGCGGGCCGAGAGCGTCCTCCTCGCTGGACGACGACCTCCGCTCGCTGTAGGAACCTATCGAGGATATCTTGAGAAGCGTTGGGCCCAAGTCGGCGGCAGTGTGCTCGCCAGGGGCCGTCGATTTGCATACGGCCGCGGCGGATGGCCTGATGGTAAGCCTCCTCGAGTGCTTCTCTCAAATGGGCGCGGGCGCGGGCCATGCCGGCCTCGGCGTCTGTGCTAGCGGCGACGGCAGCCGCCTCTGCTTCGCTGAGCCAGGGGACCCGGGTCGGCGGCGCCTCGGTTCCGGGCTGCGGCGGAACTGCTCTCGGATAGTGGGCTTCAGCAGGAGCCTGATCAGCCATGGGAACGTCGACAATCGGTGGTTCGGCCATGCTGCAGAGTGTCTCGGTCGTCAGTAGACAGAAATAAATCGCAGGAGATATAGGTGCTCGGATAAAAATTACAGGTTGAACGGAGACGCGAGCAGACACTGAATAAAATTCGCAAATTGAGCCAAGCGCGGGGCCATCACTTAAATACAAAGTTTTGGGCCATTCAGCGGCCAAAATGGGCCAAACACGGAAATAGTCACCCCGCGTGTACTCTAACTGAGGGCTCGCTTGAAAAAAGGGTGGGGAGTGAAATCAAGGAGCAATAAAAATGATAACCGCGCGGCAGGGGGGGGGGGGTTTAGAATCACCCTGCCCGGGTTGGGCTGAATTGATTGAAATAGGGGTGTCCAAATGGCTCACATTAAACGGGTTAGTGAAGAAAGGGGCCTTCGGTATAAACACAGGTTTAGAAAAAATAATAATAGTAAGAAGCAGTTTGGCAGGCTCCTTCCTACTAAAGGGTTCAATAACAGAATAGATAGGTTAGCAAGAAGTGCTTAGCATAGATTCTCCACAAGAAGTTACTCGTACAAAAGGCAAACAGAGGCTCTGGGAACTGGGTTGGGGTTCCCAGCCCCTACAAATTTTTCCAGGCTCAACTGCACAGAACAAAGATTCGAGGCAAAGTTCACCTCCAATGCCCCTGGACTTGAGGACAAGACCCAGAGCAAATGGCTTGACCTCAACCAGCCGGACATAGAGTAAAACAGATGAAATTTGAATTCATCGCATCGCTCTTCGAGAGCCTTGATCCAGAGGTCAAATTCCTGGTTCGGCGTGTAACGCTGGATCTTGACCGGTTTTGGCGCTGGAGCTCGATCCGGCTGCTGGGGCTGCTGGTACACATGATGGTGGTGTTGCGGCTGGCCCAGGCTGGTCTGCTCCAGTCGCCGGCACACTTCTTCGGTCACCGCGCGAATCATTTCGTCGTAGGTAGGTCTAGTTGTTGAGTTGTCGGGGCCTGCTGCGTCAGCTGTCGCGTCCGCGGCCGTTGGACTAGTAGTTGAGGCCATAGCGTAGATTCTGAACGACTCGTCGAATGGGTTTTGGCGTCTCGTTATCCCACTTAGCTGACACCAATGAGGTGGGGGTGGAGAAGATATAACAAGATTTGGAAATTGGTGGGTTATTTTAAATTAGTTGACACCAGTGAGGTGGGGCGGATTCCTCGTATGAATTGCCGCCGGCGTTGTTGAAACACGAATAAAGCCGGAAAATCGCGCAGACGAATCACCACGAATTTCTTCTCCTTTTACTCCGACAGCCGGGGTCCTCAAATTCCGGGGGGAGGGTAGTCGTAATCGTAGCAGAGCGGTCGTTAGAGCGGCACGGTCGTTCAGATGGTAGACACCGGAGATTGACACCGTAAAGTAATGTGTCGATTTGCAGAGCTGATTACTGTCAGTAGGGTAGTTGCTGCCACCACCGTAATTTACGTATTACGGAACGTTTAGTGATCTCAGAGCTTTCTTTGAGATGAGATTTCGGTTATTTTACGCCCCACGGGCTGTCGCGACTTTCCTAGTCAGTTCTTTAGTTCACCTTCACTTGTCTCTGTTTACTCCGTTTTCTCTCTCTCTGTCTAGCTCAATCTTGTTATTCTTATCTCTCTCTCCCTTTGCTGCGTTCTGATTGGTTCTCCATTCTCGCCTCTCTATTTAGTCGCGCACTCCACCCCTCTCTTTATTATTCTAGGCTCAACCCCCCAAAGTTAAATGTTCTATAAATATATCGGTTTGGGCCCTGCGCCCACTTACTGCTCCTTCAATTTAACTCCAATTAAATAGTTTTTAGTTTAGTTAGTATTTTTTCTACATGGCGCCCAATGAAAAATAATTCAGTCAATACAGTAAGGCTGGCAAAGGCCATGCCATCGTCGTTGTCGTAGCCCTACACCAGTCATCTCGTCATCCCGTCATCGACTCCTAATCGTCTCGTCTCTGCTTGCCGGCCTCTCAATCGTCTCGTTGCCGGCCTCTCAATCGTCTCCTCTCTGGTTGCCGGCCTCAATCGTCTCGTCTCTGCTTGCCGGCTTCTCAATCGTCTCGTTGCCGGCCTCTCAATCGTCTCGTCTCTGGTTGCCGGCCTCAATCGTCTCGTCTCTGGTTGCCGGCCTCTCAATCGTCTCGTCTCTGGTTGCCGGCCTCTCAATCGTCTCGTTGCCGGCCTCTCAATCGTCTCGTCTCTGGTTGCCGGCCTCAATCGTCTCGTCTCTGGTTGCCGGCCTCTCAATCGTCTCGTCTCTGGTTGCCGGCCTCTCAATCGTCTCGTCTGCCGGCCTCTCAATCGTCTCATCTCTGGTTGCCGGTCTCGTCTTCGGAGTCGGTGCCGGCAGCATATTCACATTTCAACTCGGGCTGTCGGTCTCGTCTTCGGAGTCGGTGCCGGCAGCATATTCGCATTTCAACTCGGGCTGTCGGTCTCGTCTTCGGAGTCGGTGCCGGCGGCATATTCACAATTCAACTCGGGCCGTCGTCACGTCTTCGGAGTCGGTGTCGGCAGTCAATCTCACCGGTCTTTGTCAAACTTTCTTCACTCGGTCCCCTCCTCTCTTGTCAGTGTCTCCAGTTGTCTCTAGTCGTCTCCAGTTGTTCTTTTCATCAACTTGATTCTCATCTCATCTCATCTCTCTCATCTCAGCTCTCTTACTCAACTGACAATGTTAATGTTTTCTCTAAACTGTACTAGCCATTTACAATTAAAAATTGCTAATTTTTAAGGGGGAGGGTGGATATATTCAGTCTTTTCAGTCTTCTCATTGGTTCAAAAACTACTCAATAAAAATCTAAGTTTAAAATTCGGTCTTAATATTTTGCATTCGCTCTACTGTTTTTGTATTCAAATTCTTAGTCATTATGTATTTTTCAAATCGTTTTATACACCATTTATTGTGAATGTGTTTTTCAATTTAATTCGACCTAATTCTAACTCATTAATTTCAATTGGTAATGGTACTCGAAAATTCAAAAAATGTTCCATTTTTTGGGGGGAGTGTCGCGACTTTCCTAGTCAGTTCTTTAGTTCACCTTCACTTGTCTCTGTTTACTCCGTTTTCTCTCTCTCTGTCTAGCTCAATCTTGTTATTCTTATCTCTCTCTCCCTTGCTGCGTTCTGATTGGTTCTCCATTCTCGCCTCTCTATTTAGTCGCGCACTCCACCCCTCTCTTTATTATCTGCAATTCAAACCCCCTAAGTTAATGTCTGGTATAAATATACTTGTTTGGGCCCTGCGCCCACTTACTGGCGTATCTTAGTATTCAATTTAACATCTAATTTAGTTTAGTTAGTATTTTTTCTACACGGGCAAAGGATTCCAGATAGGCTATGGCTTAAGTCAACGGAATAAATATTAAGCGTTAATTTGTTGTTATTTATTAAAGTAATTATGGTTATTAATTTTAAAGCAGGTTATTTATGGATTAATGAGTAATATAATGACGATGATGAATACACGGGCGCCGGTGCGCTAATAAACTAATAAATTAATGAACTGTAGAGATAAACAGACAAGATAGTGAGGGAGCGATCGCGCAAGAAGAAAGTTAGAAAAATTGGCAACTGAGCATGAGTAGTTTATATAAGCAAAAGTAGGGCAACGTCCAAAGCATGGGGGAAAGATTAGCCAACAAGGGGGCCATACTATGGTTAAAGGAGAAATTACACAGAAAATATATAATGAACCGCTTAATTCCAACTAATGAAAAGGCTTTTAGCCAACGATGGGAAACTGAATAGCAACGGTGGGTCCACACACGGGGCCAACAAGAGGAGGGGGTTGATGTCATATAACAATGGTTGGCCGCACGGGTTGGTATTCACGAAGAAAAACACGGGCGCGCATTTAAAATGAAAAATATTAAATGGTGGCAACCCCAATGCCACAAAATGATCCCGATATCTTAATCACTGTTATCTCAAATATCTCAAATCAAACAAACCAAAATCAAACCAAACACTCTAACACAAAATTTATATTAGCTAGGCGGGCTAGGCCTAGCTCAGATCAGGTGTAGATAGGCCTACTTTACAAATTCGCAACAACAGGCCAATCAAAAATCGAAAAATGCCAAATGGTGACGCCTTATTGCCCTTATATAAAAATATTATTTATAGACATTTGTTATTTGTGCCCCCTTGTTGCCATGCCACCATTGTTCATACTCTAGGCCTACCCTTTATGGCTATTGTTCTTATATATATTTATAACTGTTGCATTTGCATATGCTATAAGGCTGAACTTCATATCAGAAGTATGCTAAACTCTGAAATTTTGAATGAAATGTCTTCTGTTCTCTTTATTTGCTGAGAACATCTAAGTTTTTGAAATCAACTTGATTTTAAATTGTGCCAATTTAATTTGATTGCTATCTACTTACTAACACTAACTAAACTACATTAGCATTATCAGGGCCTATCTATATCATTAGCCGCAAGCAAGAAGGTTCTTTATTTTATTTTTACAATTTTACACCTAGTCTAAGTGTAAGTCTAATTTTGTAAATAGTATAAAATATTAGGCATAGACCTAGCCTATCTATATTATAAGCTATAAATTAAGATTTAGAATTAAGGTATGTATATTTTATAATGTACCAAAGCAAACCAACTAGTCTAAAACTAATTCAAAGTCCATATACTAACAATGGAAATGCCTAGCTCTAAAGTTCTAAACTACAATCTTCAAGTTTAAACAATTGAAATTATTAGCATTTTAATCTATTATCAAGATGCCCATTCCTAAATCTAGGCTCTACCTTATAATATATTTATATTTTAGGATATAGGAAATGTGGTCACAACATCAATGATTAAATCTAAAAAGTACATTATATATTTATATTTTGGCAATCTTTTGGTTTCCTGCATTAAATTATTGATTTGTAATGTTGCCCAAGATATGGTATTTTGCAAGCCAGCATATTGTGGCAAGACTAGGCCTAGTAGATATGGCTTATACTAATTCCCAATAGTTATGCTAGATGTTGCAAAGTTCAATGCTAGGCTTTATTTCCATAGGAATTATAATTGTAGTTAGTGCTAGTGATCTTCTAGCCATATTAGGCCTAGTAATGCTAGAATATGTAGGCCTAATGCATATTAAAATAATTTAATGTGGGTAAAGTAGGGGTAGAGAAGAAGAAAATTTCTCTAGTGGTTGTCGATTGCTGACTCTAAAGGTAGGGTGGCTTAAACTTTAAATTTCTACTAGCATTAGGTTTATACAAATAATTCTAAAAAAATTGTGCAGATGAATCTTAACAAAATTTTTCCTGTTTTACTTTGACTACTGGTGTTCTTAACTCCAAGGGAAAGGTAGTCATTGTCATAGTCAAGTGGTCTTTATTAGGCATAATTATTCAAATTGGTTCTTTAGACAATGAAATTCAATATACATAAATGCTTAGCTGATTAATTGCAGTAGATTAGTGCTGCCACCACCATAATTTACATATTATGGAACATTAAAGTCTCAAAGCTTTCTTTGAGATAAGAACTTTAGGTTGTTTTATGCCTTATGGGCAAATAGTTCAGGATAATGCTATAGGCTTCAATTAACTTATGAAGAATAAATATTTGTCTAATGGTTATTATTGCTATTATTAATAAATAATATAAATAGCAAATGGTTGTTACTAAAATAAAATTTAATGACAAAGATAGATTACATAGGAAGGCTTCACAAGCGCTAATTTTCATAAGCGCTGACTCACCTACTTTCACAAGCGCTAAAATTCACAATTGCTAAACTTCATCATAGCTACAAATTCGCCACCTACTTTTATAAATGCTAAATTTCACAAGCGCTAAACTTTAGAATAGCAAAACCACCTACTTTCACAAGTGCTAAACTTCACAAATGCTAAGCACAAATGTTGTCTACTTTCACAAGCGCTAAAATAGTATATTAGTATATATAGTATATTAACATTTTAGCACTTGTAAAAGAAGCCAACATTTGTGTTTTAGGATTGTGAAGGTTAGCATTTATGAAGTTTAGTGCTTGTGAAAGTAGGCAACATTTGTGTTTTAGTGGTTATGAAGTTTAGTGCTTGTTAAAGTAGGTGGTTTTGCTATTCTAAAGTTTAGCACTTGTAAAAGTAGGTGGTTTTGCTATTCTGAAGTTTAGCACTTCGCTCATTCCATATAAGCACGGTCGGAACATGACAGGCAATTTTTACTTATAAAATGAAATCTAATAATAGAATATACTAAACCAATATTTTAAATGAAATATTATTTTGTCTAGAATATATTTATAGAGTTTCATATAGATATCATCATTAGTATAGATGCTATTAAACCTTAAATGACACTTATGGTTGTAACAACAGGATTTTTGACATATAGAAACTAAAAGGTAAATGTCTTATAACATTTTTCATTTTTGATATTTTGCAATACATTTTTAAAATTTGACTAAGAACATCTTTAGAAATCATATTCTTTTATTAGAATATATAAACTCAAAAGGCAACAAAGATACAAAAGAAAAGGCAGCCTTATGGTCGTAACATTATGGTCATAACATTTTTTTCTGTCAATTTAGTAACTTTGAGGTACTAATACATTAAAAATATAATAGATTTTTTGGTTACCAATGTTTTTATCTGATGATGCAAGTACTATACTTTTATCTATAGTTTGTTTCAACCTTCAAAAGCTTTCTATCTGTTTTTAAAAGGTACAAAATCTTAATGATGTCTTTTGCTTCAAAAAATGTCTAAATTTTTACAAAAATGACTTTTTGCCAATTGATAACATACTAATCCAACATTTTACCATTAATTTATTCTTAGATTGTATATATTGCACATAAAAAACATTTGGTAAAAAAATAGGCTTATAAGGCAATGGCAAGCAAAAATATTGACTTTTTTCTATTTTCCAAATATGTCCATCTTATATGGAATGAGCCACTTGTAAAAGTAGGTGGTTTCACTATTCTGAAGTTTAGCGCTTATAAAAGTAGGTGGTTTTGCTATTCTGAAGTTTAGCACTTGTAAAAGTAGGTGGTTTTGCTATTCTAAAATTTAGCACTTGTAAAAGTAGGTGGTTTTGCTATTCTGAAGTTTAGCATTTGTGAAGTTTAGTGCTTGTGAAAGTCTATTGTTAGTGGTTATGAAAATCAGCGCTTGTGAAAGTGACCTGGTGCCATGGTGCTGAGCTATGTACTTTGAAGAAAGTTAAAACTAGTCAGACAGTTAATAGTCACAAAGAAAATAATAGGAAAAGGTTTTTTTGGAGCAGTAAAAGTTGAAAAGAGCAAAATGCACAATTCACATAATATATAGCAAGTGGCAACCATGCTAATATATAGGGCAGCATTTGTACAAAATAGGATAGGGAAAGGATACAAGGGATAGACTAACAGAAAAAGCAGAGGACCAAAAGGAAAAAAACAAAAAACCAACAGGGGGACATGAGAGGACCAGGGACTGGGAACTAAAAACCATAGCCAAGAGAGCTAGGACTAGAAAAATAATGCAAAGTAGCCCTGAGGGTAGAAAAATAGTTCTGGTGCTGGTCACAAAAAATGCAAAGTTCATATGCAAAATGTTTCATTCAACTTTCAATGTCTTTCAAAAATAAGTGGCAACCACTTGCCATATACATAGGGATGCTATGCAGCATCAGGGCAAAATGAGCAGCTAGCTGCTGCTTAGGGGCACTGGCTGCGGCTGGTGGGTGCTTGGCCGCCAAGATTTGCAGGCCACGTGCCTTGCTTAGCTCCACCCTGGGGCTCAATTCTTGATAGCCAAGGTGGGCCTGTTGCCATGGCCAAACTGAGTGGCCATCCCAATATGTGCACTTGTCCCACTTTATCAAGATGTAGGCATTCTAGGCATTTCTTGACTGCCTTGTCCCAGAACTGTATGAGCCTAGGGATCCATTCTTCCTAGAGCTGGCTAGCCTCTAAATAGGCAAAGGCCAGAAACAAAGCCAAAGCTTGTCAGGTTTTGGCTAGTCTGTGCCGCAAGTGCTCTTCAGTTTTTAGCATACCTGAGTTGCTTGTCAAGCAGATCACAGATTGTATCTAGTGACATAAGCCTGCAAAGAACTCGCCATGGAGCATGTAACTAGATGCAACCTTTTCTGACTGCCTAGTAGAAAGCCTCCTCTAGAGCTTGTTACAGGTGGATATAGGCTAGCATAGCCCTAGAGGCCATAGCCAAAAGGTGCGTGCAATAGCCACCTCATCTAGGTGGAGCCACAGTGCTTGAGACTGAATGGCTGCCAGGTTGGGTGTTTTCAAAACTTGGCCTGGGGCCTGGGCAGTGTTCTCCTAAATGGGGTCATTAGACATTGCGCTAGATGACAGTTGCATAGGACAATCAAGGATGCTAACCACAAATTAGACAGGGAATGCACTAGAGAAATAGAGGCTTGATATAGCAATAAGCTTAGAGAACTACCATTGAAATTTCAATTAGAATGGAAAATAGATTTAAATAAACAAATGGCTGTCCAGTGAATATACAAAAGGGGCCAACCACTGGAGAAGGCCATTACCCCTCATATACTCTATAGTGGGAATGCACAGAGGTGGGGTAAATGATTAAAATCAAGGAGAAATAAAACAGATAAAAAACCAAGGATGTCTATATTTATCTAAATAAAAATGGTATAAACTAATAGTAAATAAACCCTATAAATATCTTAGACAAAATGTTCTAATAAAATGCTGTTTTTGTTTTAAAATATATTTCATTGCTTTATTGTTCACTGCTAACAATTGTTTCTAATGGAAAAACTAGTTGAAGTAAACAATAGAAAAGCAGATATTGCTTATTGCAAGCAGATAATGTTTTACCTTATTTTCTAAAATCTCTATATCCAATAAAAATTGTAGCATTTTTATTTAAACATTAAACCAAATAAATAACATTTTAAGAATCTTTTTTGCTTTAATAATTTAAACTTTATGTATAAGTAGCTTGCTATAAAAGTGCCAGGAAATATTGCATATATATATATATATATAGCCTATTGTCCAGATATTCCCCCATATATTTATTAGTGATTTTCATTTTTAGCCAGCTTTTAGGTCTATTAAAAGTTCTTTAATAAGGATGAATTTAAGCAAAAAAGGATAAGATTAGTTTTTAAATAAATATTATATTACTGTTTTCTTATTTGGACTAATTGTAACTTGTAAAAAAGTTCAAAATCTAATATAAGGGGTATCCTAAAAGTACTTATCATATTTGCTCCAGCTCTTTAATATTTTCACCAATCTTTAAGGTGTTAAATAATATCACAACTGCTAATTTTGAAATAACTTCAAGAGTTGAAATGTAAACTAATTATGATTTTTTGGCACTTTTTTCCATCTCAATCTTGGTTTTAAAATCTCAAGAAAAAATTCAAGATTAGTGACTATCCAACTATTTATTAATCTTGATCTTGATCATAGAGGTCTTGTCTAAACCCTATATTTTTTATGTTTAAAAAGTTGATATTTGAATTTTCTTTTTATCCAGTTCCAGTTAAGTTTATAATGAAAATGTGAAGAAAGGTCAGCACTAATATTATACAACCAGTGTTTTAGTAATGCTTTTTAAGGACTAAGTTTTTTTAATAGATTGGCCTCCAACTTTGTAGTTTCAATCCCAAGTATTAAGTTGTCCCTGTATTATGTAGACGTCAGACATAAGAGATTTACAATGCTGTAAATAGAAAAACAGTTAATAACAATAGTATTTAGAACAACAAATAATTGTTAACAAAAGTATTTAGAGTATCAACAATGCCCAACATTGTATACAACCTCAAATCACTGACATTCAACATAATGGGTCCAAATTAAAATCACTTTAAAAAACACAATGCCAGCTAGCATTAGTACAAGCAAAAAAAGCAATAATAAAAAAATTACCATTATGTCTACTCTGCTTTTTATACTGTCTATTTGTCAAGTCTCCAAACAGCAAGTTGTAGAAAGTCTTGAAATTCAAAAAATCCTAATGACAATAAAATTATTGATTTTTCAAATAAAACATAAATGGAAGAAAAGATACTATCTGGCTTGGAAAACTACTATCTGGCTGTGTCAGTTTGGCATCAAGGGCTCAAATTCAAGATAGAAAAACAAAATTATGTTGTTACTGCGGAACTGACTTTGTTTTGGTAAGTTTGGTTTAAATATCAATTCATGATTTACGCAAACCTCAGCCATTTGCATAGCTATGCTCAGATTTGGTCGTCACAAATCTCCCAGAGATTTGGTGCTGCAGTTGCAGTCCGCATTGCGCTCGTTGCTTCAGCACAGCAGCTCTGATAGCCGCGAATTCAAGCGAGCACACGAAGAAGTCGCCAAATCCATTGCTTCGTTGAAGCTGTTGCTAACTAATCGATTAGAGGCGTCTGGAGCAGGTTCAAGCAATCGCGAGTCTCATGAGGCTGCAATCGAAAAGTCCAGGTTGAGCGAAGCCCTGTCTGAAGTAACTAGAGTAGCTTTCAGTCAAGAGTGCTCAGGATTTCTGCCAATGCTGCTCGATTGCATCGATCGGGTAGACTTTGAGTGCGCCAAATTTATTGAACACCTGTTTGGTAATTTGCTCTCTAAACAGATTGGCAACCGGTATCCAGCTGTTGAGTATATCCTGGAGAATAGACAGGTAATTTAAAGGTTAATTGTCTGCTATAGTAGTCGCTTAATGATGATTGTGCTAAAAGTTTCTGTCATTTTATCATTAGAATCGCCTAATATAGTCATTCGGTCATTAGAATCGCATAATATAGTAATTCAATCATTAGAATCGCCTAATGTGGTCATTAAATCATTAGAATCGCCTAATGTGGTCATTCAATCATTAAATCGCCTAATATGGTCATCCAGTCATTAGAATCGCCTAATATGGTCATCCAGTCATTAGAATCGTCATAATATGGTCATCCAGTGATTAAAATTGTCTAATATAGTCATCCAGTCATTAAAATCGTCTAATATGGTCATCCAGTCATTAGAATTATCTAATGTGGTCATCCAGTCATTAGAATTCCCTAATATGGTCATCCAGTCATTAGAATCGCCTAATATGGTCATCTAGTCATTAGAATCGCCTAATATGGTCATCCAGTCATTAGAATCGTCATAATATGGTCATCCAGTCATTAAAATCGTCTTATATAGTCATCCAGTGACTAAAATTGTCTAATATAGTCATCCAGTCATTAAAATCGTCTAATATGGTCATCCAGTCATTAGAATTATCTAATGTGGTCATCCAGTCATTAGAATTCCCTAATATGGTCATCCAGTCATCAGAATCGCCTAATATGGTCATCTAGTCATTAGAATCGCCTAATATGGTCATCCAGTCATTAGAATCGTCTTATATAGTCATCCAGTGACTAAAATTGTCTAATATAGTCATCCAGTCATTAGAATCGTCTAATATGGTCATCCAGTCATTAGAATCGCCTAATATGGTCATCCAGTCATTAGAATCGCCTAATATGGTCATCCAGTCATTAGAATCGCCTAATATGGTCATCTAGTCATTAGAATCGCCTAATATGGTCATCCAGTCATTAAAATCGTCTTATATAGTCATCCAGTGTCTAAAATTGTCTAATATAGTCATCCAGTCATTAGAATCGTCTAATATGGTCATCCAGTCATTAGAATCGCTTAATATGGTCATCCAGTCATTAGAATCGCCTAATATGGTCATCCAGTCATTAGAATCGCCTAATATGGTCATCCAGTCATTAGAATCGCCTAATATGGTCATCCAGTCATTAGAATCGCCTAATATGGTCATCCAGTCATTAGAATCGCCTAATATGGTCATCCAGTCATTAGAATCGCCTAATATGGTCATCCAGTCATTAGAATCGCCTAATATGGTCATCCAGTCATTAGAATCGCCTAATATGGTCATCCAGTCATTAGAATCGCCTAATATGGTCATCCAGTCATTAGAATCGCCTAATATGGTCATCCAGTCATTAGAATCGCCTAATATGGTCATCCAGTCATTAGAATCGCCTAATATGGTCATCCAGTCATTAGAATCGCCTAATGATCACATTTCAATCGCTAACTGATTTATAATCAATAAAAACTGACAGCTAAAAAAACCACCAACTCATCAGGTACTGTACAAGCTGGTAGATGGCTACCATCGACCTGAGCACGCCATCACCTTCGGTGGCATGCTCCGAGAGGCATGCCGTCACGAACGCGTTGCCGAAGCGTTCCTATGGGATTCGAGCGGCTTCTATCGGCTATTCGATCACGTGCACGGCACGGCCTTTGATGTCAGCTCTGACGCTTTCACAACTTTAAAAGATTTGCTAACAAGGCACAAAGCTGTTGTAGCTCGGTTTCTCGAACAGAATTATGTAGAATTTTTCGACAATTATAAACGACTAATTGAGTCGGAGAACTATGTCACTAAGAGGCAGGCTTTGAAGGTTGGTTGCTTTTTCTAATCTATGTATTTTTGAAAGGTTTCTAAGTCACGATAAAAATTCTCATTCTCATTCATCCATTCTCAAACTCATTCATCATCATCATCAACCTTTAAGGGCAGCCTCCTCAACATAGTCTCCAACTGTAGCAACACACTTTTCCACTCAATGAGGGGGTCAATAATCACAAAATACTTAACGCAGAAAAGGTGGACGGTAAGAGGGGGATGCAGTGTATATTAGAGCCGGTTTGTACTGCAAAAAAGATCCATAAGAACTGACTATCAGTGGCATTGCTGTACACCCGCTGTCCGCTTTACACCCTGAATCAGCGAATCATCGTTGCGCAAGAACACACGCTCACACAGAGTGTACAGTGGCCCTGTCATAGCATCATAGTCTCATTAATATCTTGAATAATTATTAATGATTTCAGTTGCTAGGCGAGATTCTGCTCGATCGCTACAACTACAGCGTGATGACCAAGTACATCGCCAGTGCAGACAATCTGAAACCGATTATGAACGCTTTGAAAAGTCGACAGAAGCAAATCGCGTTTGAAGCGTTTCACTGTTTCAAGGTAAACTTGATTTAATTGTTGGAATCGAGGACTTACTGTGAGGTTTCAAGAGATTTGCTGTGACAGATTTAATGTGAGATTTCGAGAGATATACTGTGAGATTTCGAGAGATTTAATGTGAGATTTCGAGAGATACTGAGATTTCAAGAGATATACTGTGAGATTTCGAGAGACACTGTGAGATTTCAAGAGATTTGCTGTGAGATTTTTAGAGATTCACTGTAAAATTTTGTGAGATTTCGAGACACGCCTCTGCCTGTCTGCTCGCCTTTAGGGGCTAGCGGAATGGGTGACCCTCGCCTCCCCGCTGTGTCTACCGACCACCCTGCAGCTAAATCAAGAAGGGATTTTAGGAGATTATTCACTGTGAGATATACTGTGAGATTTCGAGAGATTTGCTGTGAGATTTCGAGAGATATACTGTCAGATTTCGAGAGATTTGCTGTGAGATTTCGAGAGATATACTGTGAGATTTCGAGAGATTTGCTGTAAGATTTCGACAGATTTACTGCTATATTTCGAGAGATTTACTGTGAGATTTCGAGAGATTTACTGTGAGATTTCGAGAGATTTGCTGTGAGATTTCGAGAGATATACTGTGAGATTTCGAGAGATTTACTGTGAGATTTCGAGAGATTTACTGTGAGATTTCGAGAGATTTACTGTGAGCTTTCGAAAGATTTACTGTGAGATTTCGAGAAATTAATTGTGAGATTTTGAGAAATCTACTGTGAGATTTTAAGAGGTTCACTGAGATTTTGAGAGATTTATTGTGAGATTTTAAGAGATGTACTGTGAGATTTCGAAAGATTCACTGAGATTTTGCGATCAATTCAGACAAACTACCATTCGATGGCAGTATAGAGTTAGGAGCTATTTATAATTACCCATAGCCTAGCTTAATAACAAATTAATGAGACTGTCTCCATGCAGCCAGGGCGGGCGATTTTGCTTTGCACTTACCTTTGTAAATTGTTAATCAGTAGGTCGATTGCGCTTGAGTTATAAACAATACTAAGTGCCCTTAATACAGCACGTTTCCTAATGCTATTTTTAGAATCTGTAGTTACATTGACTGTCTGTTAGTCTGTCTGTGTGCGTCATTCAGCAGGTCATACGGATTAGATTAGTATAGGCCATAATGTGCTAGTCTCTGAATAATTTATGATCGACATCCTCATTGACGTGATAAAGCTAACTTTTTACGATTGGCGATTGACACGTTCGAAAGGTTTTTTTGTAACCCTGCGCACACTATGCGTCCTGCTGTATGAATGATGAGCATAGGTTTCATTTTATGGCATTGTAAAGACTCAGGGAGGGGTTTAGCAGTGGTTCATCCTGAAGATTCAGGGAGGGGGATAGCAGTGGTTCATCCTGAAGATTCAGGGAGGGGTTTAGCAGTGGTTCATCCTGAAGATTCAGGGAGGGGTTTAGCAGTGGTTCATCCTGAAGATTCAGGGAGGGGGATAGCAGTGGTTCATCCTGAAGATTCAGGGAGGGGTTTAGCAGTGGTTCATCCTGAAGATTCAGGGAGGGGGATAGCAGTGGTTCATTCTGAAGATTCAGGGAGGGGGATAGCAGCGATTTATCCTGAAGACTCAGGTAGGGGATAGCAGCGGTTTATTCTGAAGACTCAGGTAGGGGATAGCAGCGATTTATCCTGAAGACTCAGGTAGGGGATAGCAGCGGTTCATCCTGAAGACTCAGGTAGGGGATAGCATGTATATCTGAGTTCTAACCACGGCACCCTTTTCCCCAGGTGTTCGTGGCCAACCCGCACAAGCCCCGTGCAGTGCAAAGCATCCTGGTGCAGAATCGGGACCGGCTTGTGGAGTTTCTGCAACGCTTCCAGTCTGACAGACAGTCGGACAGTCAGTTTGTTGATGAGAAGCAATATCTGATCCGTCAGATTCAGGAGCTGAGTCCTATCGAAGCTTGACCTGAACTCATTTTTTATGGAACTCAAGTTATGATTTTACAAGGCTGGCTCTTTAAAATTTTAACATCTTTATGAGAGATCCAATAATATTCCTTATGATTTCCCTCTTCATTTTATACTGTAATCTCATTAATATTCCTTACTCAATAAGATTAATCTTTAAATTGCTGCATTTTATTTACTAAGATAAAGTGTGATTTCAATAAAAATTAATTAATTGTTTTTTTTGATATAAGGTGATCGTTATTTTCGTTTTCTTGTTTGTTAATTAGTTTTATTCGCAGGCTCAGATATTAGGGATATCACAGATCAAACATCAAATATTGAGAATATAACAGGCCAAATATTAGGGATATCACAGGCCAAATATTAGGGATATAACAGGCCAAATATTAAGGATATAACAGGCCAAATATTAGGGATATAACAGGCCAAATATTAGGGATATAACAGGCCAAATATTAGGGATATAACAGGCCAAGTATTAGGGATATGACAGGCCAAATATTAGGGATATAACAGGCCAAGTATTAGGGATATAACAGGCCAAATATTAGGGATATAACAGGCTAAATTTTAGGGTATAGCATGTAAATAATGTGTTTGCGTATACAATGATATTCTTTGTAAAAACAATATAGTTTGCTATTATTAATGTGAAGGTGCTGCCTTAAATTTTTCAATCAATTGCCTGTATTTTCATCGCTGATTTTTGCTGCCTATTTCGTAGATGTGTTATTAGAGGTGGTTAAAGTTTTGTTAAGCAGGAAATATTTGCTTAATTCTGTTTTTTTCAATGAACTTCTAATCCGTCCATACGTTTCCTCTCTTGTTGAGGCTTGTGCCTTGGTTTTAACCAAAAACAAAAAAAAATAATTTTTTTATTCTCATTAGCAGTAAAATGCGTTGGCTTTGTTTCATTTTTTGTTACATAAGCTTATTTATCACATCATCAAAAAGTTCCCTATTCCAATATTCACAATTCGAATATTCACTATTTTCACAAACCCAGTATTCACATTTCAGATATTCCCTATTTTCACAAACCCAGTATTCACAATTCGAATATTCACTTTCACAATCCCAATATTCACACAGCCTTCAAAATTCCAATCGTCACAGTCTTTACAATCACAATCTTAACATCATTCACAATCCCAATCTCCACAGTCTTCACAATCCCAATATTCACAGTCTTCACGATCACAATCTTCACAGTCTTCACAATCTCAATCTTCACAATCTTCATATTCACAGTCTTCACAATCCCAATATTCACAGTCTTCACAATCCCAATATTCACAGTCTTCACAATCTCAATCTTCACAGCCTTCACAATTCCAATATTCAATCTTCACAAAACTAAAAATAGATATACGAAATAGCAATTAAGTGATTAACTCTGATTTATCACACCTGTTTCAGCTTCAACCGTCTTCTGCAGAACAAAAAATTGCTTTTAAAATTAAGAAATTAAACAAAACAGCCGGGCCTCTGGGGCGAACTGGTTGTTGACCCTGCGCTGGTCAGCCCTCGAGCATGTCGATGCTTGCTTGGTTTCCAGTCTCCGGGCACCAGTTGACACCGCTGTTACTTCTGCTGGTGCCAATTGACCTGATTTTGTGTCAGGTAAATGTTATTAACATTCTTAAATAATGTTATTCTTAATGTCAGATTCTCAACCTGAGATTCTCATCTCATTGTCAGATTCTTAACCTGAGATTCTCATCTCAGTATCAGGTTCTCAACCTGAGATTCTCATCTCAGTGTCAGATTCTAAACCTAAGAATTTAATCTCAGAGTCAGATTCTCAATCTGAGATTCTTAATGTCAGATTCTCAACCTGATATTCTCATTGTCAGATTCTCAACCTAAGATTCTCAATGTAAAGATTCTCTACCTGAGATTCTCAATTTCAGATTCCGACTATGAGATTATTATCAAGGCTAAAGAGTCTCACTATGAGATGCAATTTTCATCTCAATACTCACAGAAAAATCCAACATTAAGAGTATTCTCCTGTCTCAACACCTGCTCAGCAGAATCGGGACCCAGATTTCGGCAATTCCAATTCCCGACTCATCCAGCATGAGCCAGGCGCCATCCTCCACAAGGAAGTGCGTCAGAAGCTTGCAACTCCAGCTGTACCAACGCAACGTCCCATACCTGACGATGTTGGCCTAGCTGGGGAGAACAACTTTGCGCTGTTGGACCCGCCAGACACTGAGTTTCACGTTTGGCGAGCGCCGTTCCCCAGCCTCGGTGAGGCCTGGCCCCGACCGACTCGTCAGTACACCAGTCGCAGTCGGGGTCGCATTACCGCGCCGGAGCAGCTCAGCTTAGCGGCTAAAGAATTTCAGTTTGTTTTAACTAGCCCAACAGAGTCTGATTGTCCGATAGCGGTTGTTGAGCTGCTCAAAATGGCTTTTCAACGGTATAGGCGGGTGATTGTTGACCAGAGAGCCGTTAGTGTGGCCGCTGGAGCTGCCGCTGATGCTGATGGACACATTCGGCAGCTCAGTGTGCGGCTGACTATTCAGTCTTCTGATGAAAAGTGGCGAACGGCGCCTCTGATGCCCAGTCTGGACATGGATGAGAGCTGTGAGTGCTGACTGTTTTATGTGTAACTTTCTTGATTTTGGATTTTGTTTGTTGTAAACCGCGTGTGTGCGGTCAATTTCTTTTCTCTAATCTTCTCTCTCTTCTCCTCTACTCTCCACTCCTCTACTCTCTCCTCTCTACTCTATTCTGTCTCTACTCTCTTCTCTTCTGTCTCCTCTCTTCTCTCCTCTCTTCTCTCCTCTACCCGCTTCTGTCTTTCCTCTACTCTCTTATCCCTCCTTCCCTCTCCTCTCCCCACATCTATTCTCTTCTCTCGCCTCTCCTCTCATATTCTCTCTTCTCCCCTCTCCTTTCTTCTCCTCAATCCTCTAGCCAACTCTGCTATTAACCGCCTTAACGGTAAAACTAGCTATGCAAAAAAGATTTGCATATAATCTACGTTATATGCGCACAATATAACATAATAATATTATTAATTTGCTTAGTCAAAAAGGTTTTTTCTTGTCAGTGTCGCGCTATCAGTGCGGCTCGATGCATTTCTGCTCGTAGTTAATTATCTATATTTCTTCTTTAATTAACCGCTCTTAGACACGCTAAAGATTAGCAAAACTGAAGCGCAACTCAGTGCCCCAGAGCCGTGGGGTGTTCTGCGCGGCCTGCAAACTTTCAGCCAGCTGGTGTGGCAGACTCAAGACGCAGCTGTGAGTTCCGCTTATCATTCATTATTATTACATATTTTCATATGAAGTTAGCATTGCCCGTCTGTTGTTATTAATTTTAGCTGTACATTAACAGTACAACAATATTTGATAAGCCAAGATTTAAGCACCGCGGCTTGCTGGTGGATACGTCCCGACATTACCTAAGCATGGAGACGCTAAAAACTAATCTAGTAAGTTTCGATTGTTGATTGCACTCTGTCTGTGTGTCTGCGTTGGTGTCTGTCTGTCTGTCTGTCTGTCTGTCTGCCTGTCTGTCTGTCTGTCTGTCTATCTGTCTGTTTGTCCGTCTGTCTGTCTGTCTGCCTTGGTGTAGGTCTGTCTGTGTCTGTCTGTCTGTCTGTCTGTCTGTCTGTCTGTCTGTCTGCCTGTCTGTTTGTCTGTCTGCCTGTCTGCCTGTCTGTTTGTCTGTCTGTCTGTCTGTCTGTTTGTCTGTCTGTCTGCCTTGGTGTAGGTCTGTCTGTGTCTGTCTGTCTGTCTGTCTGTCTGTCTGTCTGTCTGCCTTGGTGTCTGTCTGTCTGTCTGCCTGTCTGTTTGTCTGTCTGCCTGTCTGCCTGTCTGTTTGTCTGTCTGTCTGTCTGTCTGTCTGTCTGTCTGTCTGTCTGCCTTGGTGTCTGTCTGTCTGTCTGCCTGTCTGTCTGTTTGTCTGTCTGCCTGTCTGCCTGTCTGTTTGTCTGTCTGTCTGTCTGTCTGTTTGTCTGTCTGTCTGTCTGTCTGTCTGCCTGTCTGTTTGTCTGTCTGCCTGTCTGCCTTGGTGTCTGTCTGTCTGTCTGTTTGTCCGTCTGTCTGTCTGTCTGCCTTGGTGTAGGTCTGTCTGTGTCTGTCTGTCTGTCTGTCTGTCTGTCTGTCTGCCTTGGTGTAGGTCTGTCTGTGTCTGTCTGTCTGTCTGTTTGTCTGTCTGTCTGCCTGTCTGTCTGTCTGTCTGTCTGTCTGTCTGTCTGTATGTCTGCATATCAGTCTGTCTTTCTGTCTGTCAGTCTGCCTTAGTGCCTGTATGTCTATCTATCCATCTATTTTTTAAAACCTACAGGACGCCATGGAGATGAACAAATTAAACGTATTTCACTGGCACATTGTGGACGATCAGTCGTTTCCCTATCAGAGTGTGGTATTTCCTAAGCTATCTGAGAAGGTAAAAAATCGTTTTAAAGTGTTTTTTACTATGCTTTAATTATTTGTTTAATCTAAACAACATTTTTTTAACACACAGGGCGCATATGATAGTAATAGCATTTACTCATTATCCAATATTCGAGAGATAATTGAGTACGCCAGAGTTCGGGGCATACGAGTTATACCCGAGTTTGACACGCCTGGTAAGTCATGCCGAACTTTGGTTTGATAAATGCTATGAAAATCCTTCCGGCTGAAGCAAATACCTTTACCCCAGATGTTCACACACTGGCCATAGAATAAACCCCTCTACCCCAGATGTACACACACTGGCCATAGAATAAACCCCACTACCCCAGATGTACACACACTGGCCATAGAATACAACCCCCTCTACCCCAGATGCTCACACACTGGCCATAGAATAAAACCCCCTCTACCCCAGATGTACACACTGGCCATAGAATAAACCCCTCTACCCCAGATGTACACACTGGCCATAGAATACAACCCCTCTACCCCAGATGTACACACTGGCCATAGAATAAAACCCCCTCTATCCCAGATGTACACACACTGGCCATAGAATGAACCCCTCTACCCCAGATGTACACACACTGGCCATAGAATAAAACCCTCTCTATCCCAGATGTACACACTGGCCATAGAATACAACCCCCTCTACCCCAGATGTACACACTGGCTATAGAATAAAAACCCCTCTATCCCAGATGTGCACACACTGGCCATAGAATATAACCCCCTCGGCCCAGATGTACACACACTGGCCATAGAATAAAACCCCCTCACCCCAGATGTACACACACTGGCCATAGAATAAAACCCCCTCACCCCAGATGTACACACACTGGCCATAGAATAAAACCCCCTCACCCCAGATGTACACACACTGGCCATAGAATAAAACCCCCTCACTCCAGATGTACACACTGGCAATAAAATAGAACCCCTCTACCCCAGATGCACACATACTAAGCCTTTACTCAAGACATACACATCCTCAAGTAACTCAAAACCTTCCCATTTAGCTTAAGTTTTCTATCTATATGCTACTAAAAGCAGAAATTAAGAAACGCCATGCCTGTAAAATTTTCAGCCCACACGCACAGCTGGTCTCTTGGCTATCCGGAAATTTTCACGCAATGCTTCAACTATGCCAACCGCTGGACCGGTTTCTATGGTCCCATGAATCCGGCATTGAATGCTACCTTCGATTTTCTTAAAAAGTTGTACGCAGAAATTTCTAGCGTATTCAAAGATAATTATATTCATCTTGGAGCTGACGAAGTTGGCACCTCTTGTTGGTAAGTGTTTAATGTTTATCTGTTGTACTCGTAGCTTATATCAAACATTAATGTCAAAGCTCTATTATCACCTTACAGGGATAATAATCCCATTGTGAATCGAATGCGAGCTGATTTTGGTTTCTCTAGGAGTGATCAGCTGATTGATTATTATTTTCGACGGTAAAGTTACTTGCTGTGTGGATTTTAGTTAGTTTGCACTCCCACTCTTCTTTTATTGAATATTGTTTACACTGTACCAATACCCACAGATTGCAAAATATCATAACATCTTTGAGTGCCGGCAAGTCAAATAGTAACAAACGCGGTTTTATTGTATGGCAAGAGGCTTACGATCACGGTGTTATGGTGAGTTTTCTAAATGGCTTCTGATTCGAGTAAATTCGATTCTTTAGTAAATGTTGTGTGTACATCTAAAGTTGCGAGAGGGTTTTATTTTATGGCCAGTATGTGCACATCTAGGGTAAAGGGGGTTTATTCTATGGCCAGTGTGTGTGCATCCGGGGTAGAAGGGGGTTTATTCTATGGCCAGTGTGTGTAAATCTGTGGTAGAGGGGTTGTATTCTATGGCCAGTGTGTGTAAATCTGTGGTAGAGGGGTTGTATTCGATGGCCAGTGTGTGTAAATTTGTGGTAGAGGGGTTGTATTCTATGGCCAGTGTGTGTAAATCTGTGGTAGAGGGGTTGTATTCTATGGCCAGTGTGTGTAAATCTGTGGTAGAGGGGGGTTTATTCTATGGCCAGTGTGTGTAAATCTGTGGTAGAGGGGTTTTATTCTATGGTCTATGTACATCTGGGGTAGAGGGGTTTATTCTATGGCCAGTGTGTGTACATCTAGGGTAAAGGGGTTTATTCTATGGCCAGTGTGTGTGTACATCTGGGGTAGAGGAATCCTATGGCCAGTGTGTGTACATCTGGGGTAAAGGGTTTTATTCTATGGCCAGTGTGTGTACATCTGGGGTAAAGGGTTTTATTCTATGGCCAGTGTGTGTACATCTGGGGTAAAGGGTTTTATTCTATGGCCAGTGTGTGTACATCTGGGGTAAAGGGTTTTATTCTATGGCCAGTGTGTGTAAATCTGGGGTGAGGGGGTTTTATTCTATGGCCAGTGTGTGTGAATCTGTAGTAGAGGGGTTTTATTCTATGGCCAGTGTGTGTGAATCTGTAGTAGAGGGGTTTTATTCTATGGCCAGTGTGTGTAAATCTGGGGTGAGGGGGTTTTATTCTATGGCCAGTGTGTGTGAATCTGTAGTAGAGGGGTTTTATTCTATGGCCAGTGTGTGTGCATCTGTGGTAGAGGGGTTTATTCTATGGCCAGTGTGTGTGTACATCTGGGGTAGAGGGGTTTTATTCTATGGCCAGTGTGTGTACATCTGGGGTAGAGGGGTTTTATTCTATGGCCAGTGTGTGTGCATCTGGGGTAGAGGGGGTTTATTCTATGGCCAGTGTGTGTGCATCTGGGGTAGAGGGGTTTATTCTATGTCCAGTGTGTGTGCATCCGGGGTAGAGGGGGGTTTATTCTATTGCCAGTGTGTGTGCATCTGGGGTAGAGGAAGGGGTTAATTCTATTGCCAGTGTGTGTACATCTGGGGTAGAGGAGGGGGTTAATTCTATTGCCAGTGTGTGTGCATCTGGGGTAGAGGAGGGGGTTAATTCTATGGCCAGTGTGTGTACATCTGGAGTAGAGGGGGTTTTATTCTATGGCCAGTGTGTGTACATCTGGGGTAGAGGGGGTTTTATTCTATGGCCAGTGTGTGTACATCTGGGGTAGAGGAGCTTTTATCAGAATGATAACTGATTAGAATATACATTGAGGTGTAGCCAGTTTTGCAGTAAACTACAATAACGATCTTTCTGTTTTCTAAGTTTCGAAAACTTTATGAAAATCTAACTTAAAGTTCAATAATACTATTAGTAGTAGTAATACAATATGTCTTACTTTTTTTTCTCATTTTAGCTAAAGAGAGGCACCATAGTGCAGGTATGGAAAGGCGAAGCCTCCGATGTAGCCATGGTCGCC
Organism: Macrostomum lignano; assembly: GCA_002269645.1. Classification (NCBI taxonomy): domain Eukaryota; kingdom Metazoa; phylum Platyhelminthes; family Macrostomidae; genus Macrostomum; species Macrostomum lignano. Next base: position 60,621 of record NIVC01002473.1, on the reverse strand, counting down.
CAAGCTGGCTACCGAGTTCTCTACAGCACCTGCTGGTACCTGGACAGGCTAGAGTACGGTCCTCAGTGGACTAAAATGTACCTGTGCGATCCTATTGCTAATTATGCTGGCACTTATAATGGCGGACCGTTTCAACAGCAGATGCCGCAGCAGCAGCCGCCACCTCAGCAGCAACAGCAGCAGCAGCCACCGCCGCCTTCTTGGATGGCCAACGTTCTTGGCGGTGAAGCCTGCATGTGGAACGAATACCAAGACGATAATACTGTGCTGCAGAGGATTTGGTAAGGCCACTTGAGGATTGACGCTGCACTCCATCAGATTTTATCTCCTTGAATCCCACACCCCGTCCTATTGAATCCCACACCACATCCTTTTGAATCCCACACCACATCCTATTGAATCCCACACCACATCCTTTTGAATCCCACACCAAATCCTATTGAATCCCACACCCCATCCTATTGAATCCCACACCACATCCTATTGAATCCCACACCACATCCTTTTGAATCCCACACCACATCCTTTTGAATCCCACACCACATCCTTTCGAATTCCACACCACATCCTTTTGAATCCCACACCACATCCTATTGAATCCCACACCCCATCCTATTGAATCCCACACCACATCCTATTGAATCCCACACCCATCCTATTGAATCCCACACCCCATCCTATTGAATCCCACACCCCATCCTATTGAATCCCACACCCCATCCCATTGAATCCCACACCCCATCCTATTGAATCCCACACCCCATCCCATTGAATCCCACACCCCATCCTATTGAATTCCACACCCATTGTATTGAATCCCACATCCAACCTTTTGAATTTCTCCAGGGCCAGGCACAATTCCGGATTTTCATCCGGTTCGTAATATAAAGTGCCTATTTAAAAATGCTGGACGAAAGCCGGATGAATTGTTAACATTACGGATGAAAGTGTAAATTTTTTAGTACTTTCATCTGGTCCTAGCTCCGCGGGTACCTCCGGAAAAGGATGTAAATGCGGACTACAAAACCGGATCAAATCCGGATTAGCAGTGCAGGATGAAATACCGGGTTAATAGTCCGTGAATTTGGCAGTATAAAATTGATTACTAATAAGAGATGAAAAAATGAGAAACACAGTCTGGAGCAGTTATTCCGGCTTCAAAATTCACGCCTGGCGAAATATTCGTCCATTCCATACATTTTTTTTTCAAATTCGCACTAACACTGACTCTAACACTAGCTGCAATTGGCAGCGAAAGCGGTGCGAGGTTGCGATTGATGTGAAGGAATAGAATAGCGTGTTTAGACATCGTGTCTCATTCAACTCTACTGCAAGTAGCATGTGTAAGACACTTCAAATAGACATAGGCGATTTACAGAGGGTCATGTGCCAGTTCCCTCTCGCGTCACCACCTACAATCTCATTATCGTCTACTCTCTCACCCACCTCAACCATCTCACCCTCTACTCTCTCAGTCTCTCTACTCTCACTATCTCTCTAATCTCCCACCTTCCCTCTACTCGCTCACATTCCTCAACCTCTCTCTCACCCTTCCTCACAGGATAAACCACCATAAATCGCTAACAGTACACATTGGGGGATCCACCACAGATTAAGAGATAAACCACCATATAGGCTAACACTACACTACAGATTAAGGGCTCCACCTTGGACACCAAAAGGGGACCATAAAATTTTACCTTTTAGTTAGCTTTAAATTCTTATGTTACTAATCGCGAACTATTAGGTTCGGCATGTCGTTAGTCCCGTCCAGCTCCGATATGTCGACAACCTGCTTGGATGCGTCTACCTGGCGTGCTTCGGCTTCTTTGACTAAGCCAGTCGGACGTCCGAGTACGCCGGAGTCGGACGGCTTGGTGGTGGACGGCTTGTTGGTCGTGGACTGATTGGTGGTACCCGGCTTGGTGCCACCCGGCTTGGTGCTTCCCGGATTGGTGGCATCCGGCTTGGTGGTTCCCGGATTAGCCGCTTTCTTCGTTCCGACACGTTTCGGGTACCCCAGCTTCTCGCGAGCTGTTTTACCGCAACGGGTGAACGCTCGGTGGAGTTCGGCTTAGGTGTAAACGATAGATGCATTCGCCAGCCAAATTTTGGCTGCGGCCAATTTTCCAGGGTTTACAGCACCTTACCTGTAGCCTGCAATCCGTCGGCCGGACAGACTGGACGAGGCTAGTTCCTCGTCCGTGAATACGCTTCTGAATAGAGCCCTCATCAGCGTTAATCACGCTAAGCGTCGCTTATCCTCAGTCTTTTTGTGGGCCTCGTCATCTATGTCCACCGGGTGCTTCATCGTTTCCTTATACTCCTCGTGCCGACTGTCCAGGTCGGACCTATGGCCAACGGTCACAAGTAGAAAAGGCTGCCTCTCTGACAGCGGTACACGACTTGAGATAGATTATCCCGGTTGCGTGTCGGACGTAGATCCGCATGCTGAAACCAGCGCACAAAATTCTCGGCCGTCATCGCCTTCGGCCGCGTCAGATAGTTATTCGTCAGACATATCTGCATCAGCCGAAGCTGCTGATTGTGCCTGGACAAGTCCAGTCAAGCAGCTGGAAGCACGCGTTATTAGAGCGTTGGCTGTCGATACATTGCGCTGAAGACAAACGAAGTTTCCGTGTTCTTGGCCTAACTGTTTTAGCAATGAAGCTTTAACTTTACGACCGGCCATAATTTTTAGGCCCAGCTCGCGAATTTCCTCCTCGAACCTGCTTGATGTATGTACGTGGTTGCAGGGCATGTTGCAATCGCGTAATTTGAGAATAATTAGAGTGTCAGATAAACTCTTTTCTCGTTGTAGTTTAAGTGTCAGTCCACGGCAAGACGAGCATCTTCGCGGCAGCTCTGCGGCGATGCGTACACGTTCGTCAGCTTGGCCGCGGCAGCCACCTCCCCCTTGCTATCAAAGGGACCCTTTATTGTGGTCCCTGTGTAGCGTTTAGCTCGGAGTCTATTTGTTTTCGCGGTTACGATTGCGACTACGGAGCCGATATTTAGTGGCAATGGTGTTGTCTTGCAAACGCTAACAATAATTGCGCAAGTTGTGCAAGTTGCATCAGTGCAAACTGATTCCGTACGGTTGTCACGTTGCGAGTATTGAAAAACGTATTACCGAGCCGTAACTTTAGACTTAAACGGGGTCATTTGATGCTGGTCGTCTGCGCTTCCGACTACTTTCGACGAACTTCCCTTAGGGACAACGGATAGTTCGTTAACAGTATCGTTATTGTCATCGTCCGGTTTCCCTTTTCCTATATTCCTTTTCGTCGCCATTGCTGTTGATTTGCTGCGCTAGTACGCCGTCCAAGGCTGTGGGAGTGAGGATACGTTCCCCATTACTATAAGTGTCATAGTACGAAGTAGGAGGGCGGTTAAGCGCAGAAAAGAATAGCGGAAGAAGCAAATAGCGGAATAGCGCGGGTTACTTGTACAATAGATAAGACGTACTCAAAAGGAATAAATTCAAGAGTTCAAGCATACTACAGAAAAGGAGCTTTTAAAGAGAAGAAAACACCCTTCAAATTTCATCAAAACTGTCATATGGCAGCTGTCAATTGTAAAAATAATAAGTTTAATGATAACTTTGCAAAAAGATGTTCCGGTAATTAGTTGTCGTTCTACATACAACAAATAACAATGCTTCACTTCATCATCGCTTCATCATCCTTAATCATCGCTTCATTAAAGCTACGGAGCGAAGCCGTCATAGCACATCTCTCTGGCCAAGTCACTCCGATCTTCAGGCACAATGCTCGTTATATAGTCCTGATAGAGTTCACTGTTGGCCTCGTGGAGCACATCATTTGCCACAGGCTTGTGTGCAGGGAACACAATAAGATCTAGCAGCCTGCGGGCCGACACAAAGGTCTCGAGCTGGTTTTTAACATCGAAGACCCAAAAGTTAGCCACTTTAGGTGACTGGCAGTTACTACATGCTTCATTGCTGTCTTCGGTTCGGCCAGGGCTATTCCTATAGCAGACATTGCACACTGTCCGACATTTAGACGTGCCAGTAGACATCTGCACAGACTTAAGCACGTTGCGCGCCGCTCGCCCAGTCCGCTTACGTAACACTTTCACGGGACAGTTTGACATCCTGAGCAAACGACTCGATTTACAGCAGCGCTTCACCAAGTGTTGGAAGCAACGCTTCGTGCCATGGCTGGAGCAACTTTGGGTCGGGCTCAGGTTCAAGCTCTCCTGGATCCGGCACGTTGTTGTCTTCAGAACCTAAAAATAGAAATCGATAGCAGTTTTGTCAAAATCAAGCCGCGTGGTCCATTGTTTGCTGTCCATAGCTACATGCATACATACAAATCTGAATACACTCCAATGTACTGAATGCTTACTGTGTAATAGTAAACTGTAAGTATTAACTATTACTTACCGGAGTCACCTGAGTAAGTACTAGGAGTACTCGGAGGAGGTCCACCTGAATCTCCGGCGATGTCCATCGCTTCAGAGACATCGGAGCCAGTGACGGAGCTGTCGCTGTCGCTAGTACTGTCCTCTGAATCGCCTGCGGTACATAAGCGTCAAATTTCGAAATTAAATTTCTATTCCAATAATCATCCATATTCCTAATGACCTTTCATAACTAATAAAACTGTATACTATAGAGTATACTTTCCAACTACTTATACTAGCAAATGTGCATAAATATGAGCTTGAATGTGTAGTAACTGCAGATTACCCAAGTACAGAATCAAAAACCTACCACCTGTCTCACAAGCCGCTCCTTGGACACTTGGCACGCAAGCACTTGCAGCTCCTTGGCCAGTTGAACAGTTGCCGCTTGAGGAAGCGACAGTTAGGGGCTAGGGGGCTGATGGAGATTGCTCCCGTGCCTCAGCTCTGCGCTTCAGCATGTACCGACGCATGTAAATGCGACGCGCCTGTTTTGATTTTTCATCTTCATCCATATCGCCAGATGGGCTGGAAATTCGGGTTTTAGAATTTATGAATTTAATTTTTGTAGTTGCTGAAGTTATCCTACGCAAAAGCATATGCAGAATTCTATAGACATTGGCATTAAACGGACATATGATTATATATATATAAACCTAAATTCATCCTACATACGCATAGTTTCTGTATATCTCTGATAACATATTGCAAAAGATCGAAAGGAATTTGCGACGCTGACCAGGTGTTTGTAGGCCAGGGATTGCCTGAGGAGATCACCGTATGATGGGGTCATCTTCCATCGGTTTTCCCTCGGAGACTCCTTCCATAATCCCCATGACTATTTATAATAGAAAATCTGCTTTACATAAACCACACTGACTCAAAACTGTAGGGAGGATGTAAGTAGATTTAATCCGGTATTTTATCCGGTTAGATCCGTCTCGAACAGCGGAGAAACGAGCGGATGAAATACCAGATCAATTTCCGGACGGAAAAACTACTCTCGTCCGGAGGTCGTCCAGATTTTGCTCCGGTTTTTGTCCATTTTTCCCACACGCATCCTATTGAATCCCACACCCCATCCTATCTAATCCCACACCACATCCTATTGAATCCCACACCCCATCCTATTGAATCCTACACCCATCCTATTGAATCCCACACCCATTCTATTGAATCCCACACCCCATCCTATTGAATCCCACATCCATTCTATTGAATCCCACACCACATCCTATTGAATCCCACACCACATCCTATTGAATCCCACATCCATTCTATTGAATCCCACACCCCATCCTATTGAATCCCACACCCATCCTATTGAATCCCACACCACATCCTATTGAATCCCACACCCCATCCTATTGAATCCTACACCCATTCTATTGAATCCCACACCCCGTCCTATTGAATCCCACACCACATCCTATTGAATCCCACACCCCATCCTATTGAATCCCACACCCATTCTATTGAATCCCACACCACATCCTATTGAATCCCACACCACATCCTATTGAATCCCACATCCATTCTATTGAATCCCACACCCCATCCTATTGAATCCCACACCCCACCTTATTGAATCCCACACCCCATCCTATTGAATCCCACACCCCATCCTATTGAATCCCACACCCATTCTATTGAATCCCACACCACATCCTATTGAATCCCACACCCCATCCTATTGAATCCCACATCCATTCTATTGAATCCCACACCACATCCTATTGAATCCCACACCACATCCTATTGAATCCCACATCCATTCTATTGAATCCCACACCCCATCTTATTGAATCCCACACCCATCCTATTGAATCCCACACCCCATCCTATTGAATCCCACACCCATCCTATTGAATCCCACACCCATTCTATTGAATCCCACACTACATCCTATTGAATCCCACAATTTATCATATTGAATCCCACACGAATCCCATTGAATCCCACACCAATCCTGATGAAATACCACAACTAAAACCCATTGCTCGCAAATGCTACATCTCAAACCCCAGAAACTCCGCACCACATGATCATTTAAAATCAGATTGCAGCCTAAAGTCCTCAACGGCTTCAATTACACTTACAAACCCTGTTCATAAAGCTGGGCTACAAGCTTCACACATTCACCCCCGTGTCCCACCAATCCAACAGGCCTCTCGCTTCCGCAGTAGCTGAGCGTCTCTGGAGCTCACCGGAGGCCACTCGCGACCTGCTAGCCGCTGGGCGCCGTATCGAAGAGCAGCGCTGCAGGATGCGAGCTCGCGGCATCCCGGTCGGCGTAGCCAGCGGCCCCGGCTCTTGTCGGCCGCCGCCACCTGCCGGCAACAGATCAAGGAATAAGCTTCCAAAAAGGAATAGAAAAATTCCAAAACTAGAGAAACAGTCGCTAACAAATCGAATGGTTGGCGTTAAGCAAACGGCGGCTCCTTTGTCTGCTACTGGGTCTGGCTCCTCGAAAAGTGACACCGATTATGCGGACTCCGATCACGACTTGTCGTTTCGTCGAGCCCTTGTTAAACGTCGAGGGCCCCAGCAGCAGCATCAAGATAAGGTAAAATCAAAATCAGTAGTGTCAAAATCTAAATCAGTAATGTCAAAATCTAAATCTGTAATGTCAAAATCAAAATCAGTAATGTCAAAAATCTAAATCAGTAGTGTCAAAATCAAAATCAGTAGTTTCAGAATCAAAATCATTAATGTCAAAATCAAAATCAGTAGTGTCAGAATCAAAATCAGTAGTAGTGTCAAAATAAAAAATGAGTAATGTCAAAATCAAAATCAGTAATTTCAAAATCAAAATCAGTAATTTCAAAATCAAAATCAGTAATGTCAAAATCAAAATCAGTAGTTTCAAAATCAAAACAGTAATTTCAAAATCAAAATCTGTAGTGTCAAAATAAAAAATGAGTAATGTCAAAATCAAAATCAGTAGTTTCAAAATCAGTAATGTCAAAATTCAAAATCAGTAATGTCAAATCAAAATCAGTAATGTCAAAATCGAAATCAGTAGTTTCAAAATCAAAATCAGTAATGTCAAAATCAAAATCAGTAGTTTCAAAATCAAAATCAGTAGTTTCAAAATCAGTAATGTCAAAATCAAAATCAGTAGTGTCAAATCAAAATCAGTAATGTCAAAATCAAAATCAGTAGTGTTAAAATCAAAATCAGTAGTTTCAAAATCTAAATCTGTAATGTCAAAATCTAAATCTGTAATGTCGAAATCAAAATCAGTAGTTTCAAAATCAAAATCAGTAATGTCAAAATCAAAATCAGTAGTTTCAAAATCAAAATCAGTAGTGTTAAAATCAAAATCAGTAATTTCAAAATCAATAATGTCAAAATTCAAAATCAGCAATGTCAAATCAAAATCAGTAATGTGAAAATTTAAAATCTGTAATGTCAAAATCAAGTTCATTCATCTCAAAATTAAAATCAGTAATGTCAAAAGCAAATTCATTCATGTCAAAATCAAAATCAGTAATTTCAAAATAAAAAATCAAATGCAGGTTCCAATCGCAGAGTATCAACATCGAAATAGGATTTACGCGATTTCCAAGAGCCAGCATCATCAACACCCGGTGGCTCTGTTCCTAGCCCTGGTGCTGGCAGCTCTGGCTCTGTTCCTGGTGCTGTCCAGAGCGGTGTTCGTGCTGAGAATCACCCGCTACGGTGGCAGCACCGCAGGTTTGGAGTCGGCCGGCTCCACCGAGGGCAAGGCTGCGTGGCTTCTGTGGCCCTGGCTGCGGCCCCGGCGACTCCTGCTGTGTCTGGCCATTGCCGCCACTTGCAATGTGCTGGTCTGGCTCTGGTCTTCTATGGTCTGATCTTGAGCTTTTTTCATCAGCTGTTTCACTTCTGCTTTTGGCTCTTTCTGTATTGTCCACTCTACTCTATCTACTCCCTACCCTGTCCACTCTACTCTATCTACTCCCTACTCTGTTCACTCTACTCTATCTACTCCCTACCCTGTCCACTCTACTCTATCTACTCCCTACCCTGTCCACTCTACTCTATCTACTCCCTACCCTGTCCACTCTACTCTATCTACTCCCTACTCTGTTCACTCTACTCTATCTACTCCCTACTCTGTTCACTCTACTCTATCTACTCCCTACCCTGTCCACTCTATTCTATCTACTTCCTACCCTGTCCACTCTACTCTATCTACTCCCTACTCTGTCCACTCTACTCTGTCCACTCTACTCTATCTACTCCCTACCCTGTCCACTCTACTCTATCTGCTCCCTACTCTATCCACTCTACTCTATCTACTCCCTACTCTGTCCACTCTACTCTATCTACTCTCTACTCTGTCCACTCTACTCTATCTACTCCCTACCCTGTCCACTCTACTCTATCTGCTCCCTACTCTATCCACTCTACTCTATCTACTCCCTACTCTGTCCACTCTACTCTATCTACTCCCTACTCTATCCACTCTACTCTATCTACTCCCTACTCTGTTCACTCTACTCTATTTACTCCCTACTCTGTCCACTCTACTCTATCTATTCCCTACTCTATCCACTCTACTCTATCTACTCTCTACTCTGTCCACTCTACTCTATCTATTCCCTACTCTATCCACTCTACTCTATCTATTCCCTACTCTGTCCACTCTACTCTATCTACTCCCTACTCTGTCCACTCTACTCTATCTACTCTCTACTCTATCCACTCTGCTCTATCTACTCTGTCCACCTCTAGTTTTCAATACTTCCGTCTCGTCGTCACTGCTGTTTCTAGCTCATCTGTCCACTCTGGTTGCATCCCCTGTGCAGCATAATTTCCATGTTGATCTCGCTGTGGCACACGCTTTTTTCTAGCAAGTAGTTTGACCTGTCTTACCCTTTCACTCAGTCGATCTCATCTTCATCTAGTATGCTGCTGTTTTACGTTTCAATTTTGCTAATTTTACTATTCAATTTTGCACCGTCAAAATAGTCAGGTTATTAATGTAACTTTAAACATAACAACTTGTGCCTAACACATTAACTCTGTAATACCAGCAGCTTCCTTATTTGATTTCTGTTTGCTTCTGTTTTCGAATAGTTAGATTCGTTTTAAGCTTTGCTGTACGAATAACTATAACTATACGATAACTGCAGTGTCAGTACATAGATAATCACTACATGTGTAACTGACATCGACTCCAATATACATGTAGAAGAAACAGTATTCTAATCATTGATTATCCAATCTTTTATAAACATTTCTGATAGCACTCCCTGTACTTATCAACTTTGTGTCCGGCATTTTACCCTTTAAATGTCCTTAAATCAGACTTCCCTTTTCCTTTTTCTATCTAATGCAATCGCCGTTATAACAGTTTGTAGTCAGTGCAAGTTTTACCGCTGCGGTTGTTTATAACAAATATCTTGTAAGAGTATATTTAGTTACATTCTGAAAATGAATAAAAATAAATTAATATTGTCGTGCATGCTTTTATTACTGAAGATTTACATCAGTTTACAGTTGAGTGTATTTTTATTCTGGATTTATTATGAAGAAAACAATTGACAAATATAACGCATCTGAAGTGTAAATATAATGATTACATTCAGACTGTGTCCGATCGGGTCTCAACGAACTATAGAAAGTTTTTCCGTTACGAGACCGTCATTATTGCGCTATATATATGTCAACTGCGTGTAATGTAATACATGTAATAAGTCTACTATTTTGGAATGGCAGAATGGATATTGGTATTTGACTGCAACATCAACATCTTGTACCGACAGCAGTCCTTTCAAAACATCCTGTACAGACAGCAGTCCTTACAAACATCTTGTACCGACAGCAGTCCTTACAAACATTTTGTACAGACAGCAGTCCTTACAAACATCTTGTACCGACAGCAGTCCTTACAAACATTTTGTACAGACAGCAGTCCTTACAAACATCTTGTACATGTACAGACAGCAGTCCTTGCAAACATCTTGTACAATCAACAGTCCTTACAAAAATCCTGTACAGACAGCAGTCCTTACAAACATTTTGTACAGACAGCAGTCCTTACAAACATTTTGTACAGACAGCAGTCCTTACAAACATTTTGTACAGACAGCAGTCCTTACAAACATCTTGTACCGACAGCAGTCTTTGCAAACATCTTGTACAGACAGCAGTCCTTACAAACATCTACATGTACAGACAGCAGTCCTTGCAAACATTTTGTACAAACAGCAATCCTTGCAAACATCTTGTACAGACAGCAGTCCTTGCAAACATCTTGTACAAACAGCAATCCTTGCAAACATCTACATGTACAGACAGCAGTCTTTGCAAACATCTTGTACAGACAGCTGTCCTTACAAACATCCTGTACAGACAGTAGTCCCTACAAACATATTTATCCTAGGGCGCGTGTTCTGTACTTCTGTAGTCAATTCTACTAAGTGTTCATATTTTCCGGTAAAAAAGCACCAGCATAACATAAAGCGACAAGTTATTTAATAAGCTACGCTAGCTACACTACATGTACTCGCGACACTTGGCTAGAATAGTATCAATACTCGGTCGGTCAGTAGACGATCCGCCTGCCTGACTAAACACAAGCCGACACTCCGCATCACTACCTGATCCGTTGTATTCTACTTTCAGTAGAAAATCGCCACCCATCTGCAGCAGATCCTCTGTGTTCACATCGGCCGGTTTGTCCGTTTTAACACCACAAGCGGACAGTTGGGCGTAGTGATGAAGAGCCGCTACGCCCCAGCTGTTGACAGCGGAACGATTCAAACCAAAGCGTCGATACAGGTCACGTTCCGGGTCGGCGAAGGCACCTACTGAAGGATCATCGGATGTCTCTGTGCATGTACTATTTGGAGTTTTGTCAACTAGGCAGACGCGAGTTAACCAGTTGCGGATGACGTCTGGATCGGAAGCGAAGCTGATCAGCAGCGGGCGGCAGTGCGCAGCTTGCAGGCTTGGCTGCGCGGGTGTGTAAGATTTGGGTTATTGTAAATAATATATTATCCATGGCAGTTGGTCAGTCAACGTGTCAAAATCGCAGAGTTAATACGGCACGCAGTGGCGTAACACGGGGGCGTGATCGGAAAACGAAACTTAAAAAGGCCAACAAGCTGGATTTATGACAAGAAATTAACAAGCCCGAGATAGCGGTAGCCCACCAAGAGGCAGGGGCGGGGCCCACCAAAAGATGGAGGGCGCCCACCAAAAGACAGGGGCTCCCACTAAGAGACAAAGGGTGTCCGCTAAAAGACAAGGACGTCCACCAAGAGACAGGGGCACCCAGCAAGAGACAGGAGCGCCCACCAAGAGACAGGGGCGCCCACCAAGACCCTTGGGACCCTTAAGTTTGATTAACCTTTACCTTGATTACTGACTAATCTCTGGACTGTTTTTACAAAACGACACTTACTCTAAGTGGAGCAACCCCTCTCAAGACCATTCTCAAGACCAGAATGAAAGGTCATTCAGATAACCCAACATCATGCATGAGTATACATTAATAGCAGGAGATTTAGTATATTAATGAAACCTAAAGAGGTGCATACATTTTAAAGGTTAGCTGCCAGAAAAATAAAATTGCCATTTCATAGGGGAACTATGAAAATGATTTGGTATGCAAACTTTCAAAACTAAAAGGCTCTTAACAATCTCTTAATATAAAACTACTCACAAGCCGCAGCTGCAACTCTACCGCATGCTGCTGTCATGGATGTCAGGCTAAATGGCGTAGGAAAACTAGCAGAAGAAATTTAGTTCCTTGGCCAATCAGATCGCTGAGTGGGAGCTGCTGCTTAGTCGTTGCACAGACCAGTTGCATTTGAAGGACATCAGTAGCATTGGATCCAGGACTTTGAGGTAGCCACTGCTGTAGATATTTTGAATCAAGCTTAGTGAGAAATTCATCCCACGATTCCTATAAAAAATCAAGAAAAATAATCATATAAAAAAATTTGTGAAATTAATATTTTAGTACAATAAAAATGTGGTTACCTCAAATTGCAAAAGATTTTCATATACTTCCTGAACCTCATATTGTGCAAAATTTGCTTTGAACAGGGAATCTAATTCCTTGAATGAGTTGACACTGCATCTAAAAATTATCATATATATAAAAAAGTTTTTTATTGATCATTAATATATAATATAATGCTATTAATTTTTTCCTAAACTGCAAATATACTTACTGTTTAAGCATAGATGAATATAAGCCAATCAATCTTCCACAAGTCAGCAATCTTTTGTCAAAGTTTTCTATACTATCATCTGAAAGGTAAATTTAAAAGATAAAAATTAGTAGACATAGAATGTTTGCAGGGTATCAATTTACCTGTGAATAGTTGAAATTTTCAGTTTCTAACTTAATTTGATCTTCAACTAACGATTTTTAATTATTATATTGGAAATTTATTTTGCACTTAAATCACCAATTGATAATTAAAAACAGACTTTTTGAGAAAACAGCTAACGATTACAAAGGAAGGCTTACTCACCTGCAAAAGTGTCCTTCAATTCAAGCAATACTTTGTTGGCATTTTGAATAAAACTACTGACTGCAGAGAGGAAGTCCATTGTTCTGAAGATTAAAACTTATATATGGACTATTATGAACACAATAAACTGAATCTAGATTGTGCTAGCTACATGATAAAACTGTATCTAAAGAAAAATTGGAGGCAGAAAAGGCGGCGCAAAATAATATAATACTATTTTGTTGAATCAATTTGAACGAAAAATGACATTAGTATTTATAAATTTTTGGACTTTAGACAGTTTAAAGAAAATTTAAATGACGGAAAAGTAAATATTATAATATTAATTGCTTCTTGAAACAGCTATGTAACCACCAGAACCTGAAAACCATAGACTCATTTGATTAAATCGTTCTAAAAAGTGATATCTTTAAAAATCGGAAAGAAACCTAAACATTCACGGCATTGTCCATGAACCACTTCACACGTTCAAAGAAGCTATGCCCCCCCTCAGCCGATGCCAAAAAATTGGGCCATACTGTTTTGGCCTGTAACTAAATACAGAACAACAGGATACGCGTTCAGCGTCACAGCTGGCGCGCCTCAGGGTCAGCAGGTCGCGAATGAAACGCTACGTAAGCCGCCGGCCGAATCCAGGGCGCCGGCGTCAGCCAGCAGACAGTCCACGAAACGCGAGTGCGTTTACCAAGGCCACATCATCATTCGCGTCGAGTCGTACTGCCCACATCTGGTGCAGGAGGTGCTGCTGCAGGCACAACAACAACAATTTTCAGAATACAGTTGCGTCACAGGGCGTGCTTCAAGGCCAAGTCGCGAATGAACGCCACGCCGCCGGCCGAATCCGAGACGCCGGTGTCAGTCAGCCCGTGCGCGCCTGCCCCCGCCGGCAGGGTGCCTGCAGCGTTAGCAGCAGCACCTCCTGCGCGCCTCTCTGGGCAGTACGATTCTGTATGCGCTGACGATGTGGCCTGCCAGCTGGAGTCGCTGACGGCGCAACAGCTCGCTTGGACGGACCAGGCCGGCGCGATGATACAAAGCCGCGTTGGTCTGTAAGGATTTAAAGTAAATAAAAGAAAAGGGAAAGAGATAGGCGGTGGTTCTTATTTTATTTAATTAAAAGTAAGAAGTATGGAGAAGAAGTAAGGAAGTAAAGATTATCCGCTGTGGGCACCGTATATTTATAGCCATCAGGAGCATCGCCAGAAACTTCTAGAAAATTCTAAGCATTATAACAAAACAAATATTAATTATTGATTCCTATTAGATTTGCATTAATTGTAGTACTGCCTTACTGTAATAAATTATGCATTGAATATTTATAAATGCGAGTATTAGAATTAGTTACTGTGAGAAGAAATTTCGAGAATTTAATTTGTACTCTACGGGAAAATTTCTAGAAATTAAATAATTCAAATGCATCGAACTTTCGCGAAGGTCACTACAGGTCACTCACTCGTAGACGATTTTGAAGGCGGCGCGCAGCAGGCCATGCAGCGTGAAACAACAACAACATCGTCAGCGCCCAGGCGATCTCGGCGTTTGTACAGCAAGACGGTGTCGATAGATAACTGCCTGGAACAACGCCGCCCTCTGGTGGCCAGGTAGGGCCTCGGACGGCAGGACTGCACTCTCAGAACGAAGGCAGCCCAGGCAGCCCGCGACGACGTCATAAATCTTCGCGGACGCCGGAAACCAGACCGCCAAGGTAAACGAACTGCTGACAACGCGGGGGCTCCATCACCTGTCCATCAACGCCCCAGCACAAAATCACAGCCCCGATGTCATCAGAGACGAGCACGACAGTTTTCTGCGTGTTGACCACCAGGCGACACTTGCCGCATCATCAACTATAGATTGTACAGTTGTCTTGGCGCCCTCAACAGTTCAGGTCAGCAGGGCGAAATCCTCGGCCCAGCCAAGCACGCTGAGCTGTCTCTCCGGTTGACGTCGACCCACGCGTCGCCGCAACAGAAAGCGGTCGTCGTTGTGTAGGAAGAGCGGTCCGCAGCACCCAGTCAAGCACCAGAACGAACAGGAACGGAGCAAGCGTATCTCCCTGAAGCACCCCGGAGGATGTCTCAAAGAAGTCCGATAGGCCGTTCGGTGTTGAAACAGCAGCTTTAGTATCACGGTACATCGACATGATGGCGGAAATCAGCTGCTCTGGCCCGTTGTACGCATGGAGCACCTATGGGAGCACAAACCTGACGACCGAGTCGAATGCCTTCTTGAAATTTATGAAGAGAACAATCGATCAGGATCGGTGGCGTATCCGCGCCTCCTGGATGACTCGGCGAAGAGCTAGGATCTGCGTCATTATGCCGCGATGGGGCCGGAAGCCGTTCTGCTCAGGACGCTGGTACGGATCCAGCACGGGTTGCGACTGCGATAGCAACATCCGGTTAAACAGCCTCGCAGCGCGGGCTTCTCTGAAATTGTGAAATTGCGTTGATGTGCCTCCTCGGTGGGTTCTCTCGATGGTTCTCTCGTTGGGTGCCTCCTCTCCGAAGAGCACTCGGTTCATCACTCTGGCGACCTCGCTGGCTAACACAGTGGATGCGCCAGCGCCACGATGGGCACCTCATCCGGACCCAGCGCTTTCCCGCGCGGTGACTGTTGGTCGAGCCTCACAATGTCTACTGTGCTGACTAGTGCTAGGCTGAAAATCTCCTCTTCCAGCAACGGAATATCAGGGCGGCGCGTTGAAAATGGCGGCGAAGAACTCACGCAGCTCGTTCCTGCGCTCGTCGGCAGAGTCACCCGCCGGGTTTAGCGGAATGCGCCGCTTTCACCCCGTCAGAGCGTTGAAAGCCGACCAGGCCACGCGACCTCTGTCACAACAACCACTGGAGACGGCCTGAATGGCGTCATCAACAGCAGCCTGCTGGCGCTGCAGATAGACAGCCGCCAAGGCCTCCTCTGCCTCGCGCGTTGGCCGCCTGCTTAAACGAAGTCCCTTCTTTAGCACTTCCCTCGCTTGCCCAATCGCGGGGTCGTCTTGCCATACCGGCTGCCCCCGCTGGGCCGGTCGCATCAGCGGGACTGCTTGTTCTGGTGCGGCCCGAACTGAAACACACACAACTCCGCGTACTCGGCACCTCCACGATTGCCACCGAGCGCAGTGATGAAAGCGCTATCAAAGCGACTGTGCGTGTCGGCGTTCCTGAGCACGCGGTCGTAGCCGCTGCAGCGGACGGTAGAGCGAATCGCGAAGACAAAGGTCGCAGACGACGCGAGGAGTCCATGCTCAGACCGCATAGCCAGCGGCGTGAGGGCGCGGCGGCGCTCGCGGAAGCGCACCAGCACATGATCGAGCTGTGCCTGCCTTCTTGTTGCGTTCCGGCCACGCACATTCTGATGCTTGCGCTTGCAGCCCACAAAAGTTGCGAGTCTGCCCGGTGGCTTGCGGAAGCGGGTGTTGGCCGACACCATTTCCTGCCTCTCTAGAAAATCCTCCAGCGCTCTGTTGCTGCCGTTCTCACCTGGAGTGACGAACGGTGACCGCTAAGACCTCATTAGCGGCTAGCGTTAGCGGTTCGCGTTCAGGTCTCCGAGGATGATCACTGTGTCACGCTGCAACGTTTGCCTCCACCTGTACCGAAAGCTGCTCGAAGAAGTCCTTAGCCTCATCAGGACAGGTGGCGGGGGGCGCATACACACAGAACCGGCGAACGTTTGTTACAATTACTTGACTTGTGACTATATGCAAGGTAATATTGGGTTGTAGTGCTTGGTAGTATAGCTTGTCCCTCCCCCTTCAATTTTTTTCTGGATCTGGAGTGTTCTGGGGAGCTCAAGGACGAAAATGCCCTTGAAGTGAAGCTTGAAAAAAAGTGAAGCTTGCAGACAAATCCCTGAGACTTTATTGGATTAAATATGATTCTTTTACTAACCAGTCAGTAGCCTTGGACCAAACACTTGCTTCTACCGTCGGAAAACTGCTCACCCGAAATTTCTCGTGCTACAAAAGACTCTCAAAAAGTCCAACAAGGGCTTTGGCAACAAGGGCTATAGCACCAAGGGCTTTAGCATCAGAGGCTTTAGCACCAGAGGCTTTAGCACCAGGGGATTTAGCACCAAGGGTTTATCACCAGGGGCGCCAGCGGCACCAGGGACGCCAGCGGCACCAGATGCTTTAGCACCAGGGGCGACAGCGGCACCAGGGGCGACAGCGGCACCACGGGCGACAGCAGCACCAGGTGATTTAGCACCAAGGGTTTATCACCAGGAGCGCCAGCGGCACCAGGGACGCCAGCGGCACCAGAGGCTTTAGCACCAGGGGCGACAGCGGCACCAGGGGCGACAGCGGCACCAGGGGCGACAGCGGCACCAGGGGCGACAGCGGCACCAGGGGCGACAGCGGCACCAGGGGCGACAGCGGCACCAGGGGCGTCAGAACTTTTGCCTCTCCCCCAAGCTACATGAACGTCTCCTAGTGCTTCACCCCACTTGTTCGCTCTTGACAGCGAAGCAATCACGTGTGACCTACAATTGTCACTTTGACTTACTTTTCTTAGCTGCAGGGCGGTCCGAAGACGCAGCGGGGAGGCGAGCGTCGCCCATTCCGCTAATCCCTGAAAGACCCGCATAGGCTAGGGCGCGGGGCCGGTCAGGGAGGTCTGACGGTCCTGTCTGCAGCGTTGTCTTCGGTGGGGAAGACGGAGGCTCGTTCGGTGGCCCGGAAGAACCGGGTGAGCCGTGGGATGTTCTCGGGCCGGCAAACGTCGTCCAGGGACGGGTTGGGCCCGAGGTGGTTGAGCCGGTCTCGGTTGAAGGCCGGGCAGTAGCAGACGAAGTGCTTGGCGTCTTCGTTCTCGAGGTTGCAGAAAGGGCAGAGTTCGCTCCGGCGGGCACTTCGGAGGAAACAATGCCTTGCAAAGCAACCGTGACCTGTGAAGGTCATAGTGAGAGCGCGGATATCTTTTCGATTTTGGTTCAAAAGGATTCTCCGCAGCTTGAGGGACGGATTGGGCACTGCCGCACGAGATTGGCGGCAGTTGGAGATACCATCCCATCTGCGCAAGTGTAGGATGTCCGCCCAGTCGTTAATCTGACGATTGATGACTGTGGCGGGGATGGGGGCCAGGGTCACGGGGCCAAGGGGCGAGCCGGAACAGCCTGCCTTAGCGAGGAAGTCGGCGAGCTCGTTACCTTTGAAGCCGGCGTGTCCTGGGATCCATGTAAGCCGGACGGTGTTCCTTCGAGCCAGCTTGTTGAGCTGCCCGATACAGTCGCGG
Source organism: Macrostomum lignano (assembly GCA_002269645.1). Taxonomy (NCBI): domain Eukaryota; kingdom Metazoa; phylum Platyhelminthes; family Macrostomidae; genus Macrostomum; species Macrostomum lignano. Next base: position 42,476 of record NIVC01002473.1, on the reverse strand, counting down.
ACTATTCGGGAGTTCGTAGTGGTGTGACACAGGGCCTGCAAAGCGGCCTGGCTGTCAGAGTGGAAGAAAATTCTTCTGTCCTTGAAATCCCTGCAGTGGAGCTCTGCTGCACAGGAGCTGATGGCAAGGATTTCGTTCTGGAAGACGCTGGAGAGTCTGCCAGTGCGTTGGGCGTGAGTAGCGATCACGCGGCCGTTGATAAGGATGCAGACTCCAAAGCCGGATAAACCGTCTTTGGAGGATCCGTTAGTAGTAAAGCAGTGAACCTCCTGAGGAGCCCAGCTGTCGTTGGCGTTCTCCCTAGAGGGGATAGTGACCTTGAAGCGTTGGTAGAGATTGAGGGAGCGCGGCTCAGCGTCCGAAAGGACAGCCGCATTCCCACTCTCCTCCAGAACTTTAAGGCACAGGTCAGAGTGCGGCAGGAGCTTGCGCTTCGCCATCGCTCCTTGTGGCTTGAAGCTAACGCCAGCCTCGATGAGCCGGTGGGTGGTTTTAGCAGCCTCGCGATGGACAAAGATGTCCAGAGGCGCGAGGCAAAGAAAGGCGTTGAGGCCGTCAAAGGGAGCAGAGAGCGGGGCATTCAGGATCATGCGGCACGCACGTCCCTGCTCCTTTTTGAGGGCTTCGTGGCAGGTTTTAATCTGCAAGGCGCTGGTCCAGACCAGGCCGGCGTAAGTAACGGCCGGTCGGACCATTGCGGTATAGATCCACCAGAGCTGATTAAAATGCTTCAGCAGGAAAAAAGAATACTAAAATATAATTGTGTTCCTACCTGCAAAGGATGCTTTGGAACTTGAACCTTCGGTCGAGCGCAGTTTACTCGTCGGAACACAGTTTGATGCGTCTTTCGGGAAATAGCAACTGTGCATTCATCAGTGAATATAACGTCAATGAAGGTGTCATTTAACTGCATCTTCATCAGGCTCAAAATACACCTCACTGGTTGGTTTTTTTTCTTAATAACTTGGCAGTATTGTGTAGACGTTCGAACCCAACCGAGCTTTTGTCTGATTCTCTTCATTGTGCGAATGGATAGCTTTATAATTATATCAAACTCTAATTCCGTTTTCAAGCAGAGCTCCCTTGCAGAAATTCGACCACCAGTCTCTTTGATTAACTTGTCAATAAATATAGCCTATCTTAGACACCATTTCTTACCACCAGTTCTTTTGCCGAATTTCCTCTTTGCAGGAATCAGATGCGAACGGACATTTCGCTGAGCAACTTTTAAAAGTGCACTAATAACTTTCACACTTTTTCCTTCTACAAAAAAGAGTCGTTCTATTCGGAGCTTCTGTGCTATGCTAAGATGCTGCCCTCTTTTTAATAGATAGTTGCATATACAAATTAATAGGAAGAAGCAAGCAATCTATTAGAGCACCCGCGGGAAATCTAACACAATCTAACATAGCTCATTATTTTTTTCGTTTCCCACACCCCTCCACTGTTCCCCACCTCATCCCCGCCCAATGATGAATTCTCCAATGACAAAGCATCAAAGAGGCCGCAAATTACAAGATTATCAAGTTATTTCAATTAAATATGAGCTGAATTAAAATTACATAATTTGCATTAGCATTCAATCACAATTTTACGAGAAAGTCAATGGCGTGCGATTGTCGATGCCATAGAGAATCATGTCTTTATATCGAACTGGTTTCGGAGCTATTCAAGGCGATTTTTGCCTATTCTAGTGTGTTTAAAAAGGAAAAGTCCAAGATATGTAACTTGCAAATCAATCAGCAATTGCCAAGCTGTATTACTAGACTCAAATATGAGATTCTACAGATCATTAGAGCGTCCACACTATCCAAAAGGTATTCAAACAGAGTCCACACTAACCCATACTACATTAAGAGTTTTTGGTAGGGAAACTTGGCCCGTGTTTCCATTGCAAATTATTAGCAGCAGGCGCGCTCTGATGAGCTGGAGTTTTCCTGTCTGTCCGAACCGGCTACATGTATTTTACAGTACTAAATACAGCAGCGGATTTTGCAGCTCTGCTGTCTTTATGACTTCGCATTTTTGTACCCTCACTTTCCACTTTCTACAAGCGTTTATCTAGGACTCTTTTCTCTTGGCGACACGACATCATGCAGCCAAGGACGACTAAAGTAACGTATATATCTACTTAAGTAGTCCTTGCATGCAGCATAGCTCTAATAGAGGAAAATTAACTGCCGCAGTGCATTTTTCGCAGTGCACAAATCGAGCTACTCTCCAGATTTTCTTTTCCAGGTAGTTCCGTAGCTAAACTACAAAAACAAAAAAATATCGATGTATCTTGCTGAGCTTCGGTTCATGACGGCCTGCTGCTCAAGAAAAGAGTCAGAATCATCTTCAGGAGAAAAGTCTGTTGGCCCGGCGGGACAATGCAGCTTTTTGAATTCTAAGCAATACACTTTGTTATTTTGAATTGCCTGGTCTGCTTTTAGCTGCTTTTTCTCGGATATCAAAGGCCAAGTCCACGCACCAAAGAATAAAAATATCACTGTTTAAAATCCTTAATATGTGCTTTACTGCTTAAGGATACATTGCAGACTCATCACATCAAAGTATATTTGGTCTTTAATCGGAACAATAATTTGAATTCACGAATGAATTGCAAACGTATTGCAGAAGGTGCTAACTAGTTTTTAAGCACTTTGATCGAAGATTTTAAAAAATAGAATTCATTTAAAAACTGTCTCGTCGATCATTTCTTTCACAAGCTGTCCAGCATTTTCATTGCACTTTCTCGATCAATTTTTTTCAGACAACCGTAAATCAGTTGTGAAGTGCCGTCTGAAACTTTGCAACCGGACGCAATGCAATTACTCACTTCTTCCAGATTGTCACCGAATTGGAATATACAAGCTCCGTACACTGACTTGATCTCACAGGTTTCCGAAAGAACACGAGCTGTTTTCCAGCACTTAATATCCATTTCACTTTGCTCGCCAGAACCAGCGACATCCTCGATAGCTGCGGTTCCCATGGAAACCAGGGCAAAAATAAGAACGCAAACTTTAAGAATATTTCGGAAACTCTCAGCCATAGTAATGTTTATCCAATGGGTAGCTTTCAGATGAGATATAACGTTGCCGATCTGCAACTATAAACTCAGTCAAAGCTTTAGTTGATGGTCTCTGTTTAAATAAAACTATTTTAGCAGTGGAGAGTGCGTGTATGTTTCGAATATTTTTGCTAGCTTGAAATTTTTATTTTCGTTATTCTATTCCATTTTTTCTTAAACTCGATAGAGCAAGCGGCACACAACATTCTAAAATGTTTCATTTGCTGAAGAGTAGATGTCTAAAAAAGTTTTTAGAATCTAAGTAGCTTGAATATTTTAATTATGAAAGAATTTTTAAGTGATATGCAATTGTCAGTGGAAAGAATTTTATTTTAATTTGAATGTCATGAGCGCGCCTTCTGTATGGTTAAGAATTTTTAGCATTTTCAATTTTGCTAAATTGAAATTGAAAAAAAAATCAATGGTATGTGAGGCGAGGCGATTCGATTCGTTTCATGTAGCAAACCAGACACGAACGATTTCCAAATTTCCCTATTTCAAGCATCAAGTAACGGCTAATGATGCTGTTTTGTTGAAACTATAGAGTGCAAGTACTTGATAACTTGAGCACATTGACGTCGGTGTGTTTAAATAATTTACCTTTTAGGGATTCAGTTTTTCATAACTGCAATCAATTTTGCCCGCAGAACTTCACGACTATATCCATGTCTCATAGCTTCCTGTTACCTTCAACACATTACCATTTACGAGAGAAACGAACGCTACAATCGAACAGCATCGTATGTATAAAGTGCTCAAGTGAGTGGCTAAGGTCTTCATGAATGTCATCACCAAGCAGAAGTGCATTCAATTCGGTGAACCATACCCAAACGTACATCCAGAGATGTCCAGGGCCTGGTCGACATCTTTGACTGAATGATACGTATCCTGAGTACTTTGTCATCGATTGCAGACTCATTTTTACCTCAGACTGGTCTGAAACGTTTTACTAAAAATCTGTGCAAGTAGACTATAGTGTCATAATTTTTATTGCTAGACTTTAGGCAGTAACACTACACTATAACTATTCTTTTATTGTGAGGATTGCCACAGAGAGTATCTGCAAGCGCGAAGTTTCTACAAGGATGATTCCTGCTGCAAAAATATCACTGTTCCAACTATGAATGCCTCTATTGATGTCGATTGATGAGTGAAATCAAAAGCGCCTTTTCTACCTAGGAGAATAAAAGACTACTTTAAATTAATTAGTTATTGCATCATAGAGCTCTGCACTAGTAGTTTAGCCTACTAGATTTAACCAACTTTAACAGAATCAGAACAATAACTTTGGTTCTCTAGCGATAACGTGCTTGACTTTGTCAGATTTTGATTATTTTGTAAAGGGCACGTTTTTAACAATCTTTCTGGCCGAAGTAACCAGACCCTCCCTACCCACCCCGTTCAAAAGCATAGCAATCGGAGCTGTTTAGAGAACTCACTGACCTGTCTCGGAGAGCGCTGCATCCACTTCTAGTCTATACCAGTTTATTTCTGCTCTTAAGCTTAAAGCTTTCTATTATAGTCAGAAAGTCTTATGCAACTTGAAACTTTATGCTGCAATATTAGTATTGTTTAATTAGTTTAGTGCAAACAGCTGAATGGATAGATGCCTGTTTGGCTGATTATCAGTTAAATATGAAAGAATTGGCTTTAAAAAACGTTACATCAACCTGCAGGCAAATGACTTAAACATTGGTTTATTTGCTCTTAAAAATCTAGCGATCACACTAGCGGAAAAAATACCCAACTCGACAATGCATTTCGTAAGCTTGTTTCCTGTTCAAGATTCGAAAAAAACTACTTTTCAGCAAAGTCTTTAAGAATTAGTGAGCATGGCGTCGCCAGGCAACTTCACTTGCTGCTAATGCGTTGCAAACTTGAACTTCTCACATGAATAATATTTGTCAATCACTTATCTTTCGAGACCGTATCGATTTGTTTTATTCAATCGTAACTAGTAAAAAAATCTTGCGAAAGTCATTTGAAAAGCGCAACTGCAATATCAAGGCTTTTTAAGACAACTGACAATCAGCTCGGCCGATCCTCCGCACCTGCCAGCCAGGCAGTTCGCCACCTTGTTGTAGTCGCCGCTGGATGATGCCGCACAGCCGAACAGCGAGTTGACCACGCACACTAGAGAGTTGACGCCAGCCAGCTTCATGCAGTAGGTGTCGATGTAGATCCGCGGTGCATCGCTCTTTGGAGTCGCATCGGCAACAGTCATGGGTCCCAGGGCTACAAGCGCTAGCAGGACTTTCAGATAGCAAAGCTTTGAAATTAACATCTTTGCTGACTAGAAAATCACCCGTGCCCAACTAATGGAATGAATAGATATCTTAGTTCTGCAATCCAGTGCGTGGCTATATGACCAGCGCTACATTTTAAATAGTGCTGTTGACTTAACTAATCATAATTTATAGCCTAATAGTAAACCAATTAATATCATAAATTTCTTTACATAGGAAACTAGCCACAATCTTCTCGGGTACAGGTTCCAGAAAAACCGACTTTTTTCTTTGGAGTTTAGCCCTTGTGTAAGCTTGCCTAAGCTTGTGTTGTGTAAGCTCGTATCTACAGTAGGGAATTAATAAACCTATCTCGAAGCATTGCCCTTTGTAGTTTAGCTTGTTATTACCGACAATAAAATACAAAACCATATGCCATTTTCCGTTGGTTTAGGGTACAGTCAGGCTGAGAGTTCAATTGAAAGAATGGAGTATCAGGGTACTTGACAACATAAAAAAACTATTGCACTCGGTAAATGCTACTAAATATCTTACTATGCTAGTAGTAATATGCTGTGAATATATTAGTTTTAATTCCCTTTTCATTTAAACTTCCTTATATTTTCATACAGTCGCAGTAGGTTTCAGAAGTTTTTTTTCTTTTTTTCGCGAAAAGGATAGTCCTATTTTAAAAACGCACTGAAGAGTATGATTAATTTTTTTCAAAGTACGGATTGCACTTTGAATTTATTTTCATTAAAATATTAGCATAAAGCATGCGTGCTATAGTACGTATTTATACACGCAAATGAAATGAGATGAATAAATAATGTGAGAAAAGCATTTCCGTAAATAGAAGTTATAAATTCACTCCGGAATAACAAAATGATTTTGCGCACAAATTCAAATCAGCGCCTCTCGCTCCTGGGCCCTCTATCGCGCATCGCAGCGGCGGCGGCTGCAGCGGCGGCCTCTTTGATGTCCAGCTGTTGCAGGAGCATCGCGGTGGTTGGTCCGAGGTCTGCTAAATCCCGATCTAGAGAAGGACTGTCTTCAACGGCTTCTGCTAAAGATAAAATTGAAAATCGTTTAGTAAACTTCATTAGGCCATTTTTTAAACAAAACAAAATACGTTTAACATATAGACGCAAAATCAAATACGACAATTCATAACTATTTCGTCTCTTGGTATTTAGGTATTTTATGAATTTATTCCGTTTCTGGTTTACTGTGAAAAATTTACCAAGTTTTTTCCTTTTTCTATAATTTACAAATTACAGTGTTGCTATACTGGTGCAAAAAATATCGCGTTCATAAAAGAAAACTTTATGAAAAAAACAATCCATATACTGAAAATGGTAAATGCTAAAGACTTAAGTAGCCATCTAGCAGTATTATCAATTTGGCTCGTCTTCATTCTAAAATCTCCTTCCATTCTCATTTATCTGCACCGCCTACTCAATACCCCTAGAGCGCCCTCACTGAAATTTATCCTTTCCTTAAAGCTTCTCTTCATCACTTTTCCTTTTCGTAAGTCGCCCTTTTTCATAGATAATTCCCCGATGATTGCCCGAACCGAGCAGGAACGAAGTATCTCCCTAAGGCGCTGAGAGGCCTAAGGCGACTCGCCCTTACAAAGAGCCTCTCCACTAACCGCAGCCTGTCAAGCGTGCGAAGAATAAGACGCCGGATCTGGGCTGGAGATTGCGCCAGTTTCGCTGGCCAAGACATCGGTGGCCAAGATCCGAGCTTCAAATGCTTCCATCGCAGCTAAGCCGAAAAAAAACAGCCCCAAGATGAAACAGGGGGCGAATAAAAAGGTATTTTGATCCCCGCAAAATGCATATTTTATCCCCCTAGGACCCAGCAGTCTTCGAGACATAAGCTCCCCTGGAATGGGGCTGTTGATAACAAAATATAATGAATCATGAAAGAAAGCTCATACTGTAACAATGTTTTTAAGCTGCTATTTTATGAAAAAATACCGCAAAGTGGCGAAACACTTCTGTATCGTCAATTCAACAACTGCCCAAATATTTCTAACTATTTTCTGCTATAATATTACACATACCTTTACTTGCCGTTGTCGATGGCGCTGGGTTCTTCCCCGCCGCAGCCTTCGTCGTGACCGGCGTCGTGTCGAATGTTAATTTAGTTTTATCGACTTTTGAGTCCACTGACCGTTCACTACTTTGATTATTGTCACACGCTGGCTTCTTTTCGGCCTCCCTGGCGGCCTCTCTGGCTTCTCTCTCGCATTCGCTGCAGTAGCTGTCCGAGCCGAGCAGCTAGCATGTATTCTAGCATCGACTAGTTGTGTTTTTATGTGACCCTCCCCTCCTTACAATTATTGTATCATTAAGTGTAGTATTGTTGTTGTTATGTATGTAAATCATACATATATGTATGTATTTACATGTTGTTATGTACTATGGGTTGGGGGTGTACAGGAGTGGCTATGGGTTGGCGGTGTACAGGAGTGGCTATGGGTTGGCGGTGTACAGGAGTGAAACTTTTACTAATTTAGCTTTTCACGTTTGTCATTGTTTATGGTATTGAATAATACGAGTATAAGACTTCAAGTCTTCATGCGTTCAATTCGTTTTCCCCACCACGCGCACTCTGCTGCTGTATGTAATATTATAAAAAGCCCATTATTTTACTTATATTAGTTTTACTAGCAGTCGTTACAAAAATTCCCCCTTAATCATGTTATTTTGTCTATTTAATTTGTCGCTGTGCGTTTTGTTGTCAATTCTTTTTGAAACTGTCCTTACTTTTTGTCCTGGAGTTGTACAGCCGGTTCTTAGTTTACAATAATGCTATAACTATTTTATATACCACGTATTATATTGTTCAAATTTCAAACTTCTAGCTGCCTGTTATGTTATTATATATTGTATATATTTTAATTTCATTGTCAGCAGCTTGATTGGTGTCAAATTTTTCATCTATTTGAGAATAAATTAAATGCAAATAAATAGCCTAGTTAAAGTACCAATAATACTATCTATTTTGTATTAAATAGCAGTTGAATGTATTCTCTCGGTGGAAAAACGTTATTCCGTTGACTTTCTTGCATATTTTAATTACGTCACTACTGCTAATAAGCAGCAAATGATTACGCTACAACCAACGCTTACAAGGAAGCGCTTGCATTAAGGTCGCTTTTCGACTTTTAGAAACGTCCAAACTCGACTTTTCACCAACGTTGAGTGTAATGTATTTTTTGCTATCCCACAGGTACGTTGCCTGGACGTCCAATTTGGACGTCCAGGCAGACGTCCAGCGGACGTCAGATTGTTATACGGGTTGATATCGCCTGCCACAAGCAGCTCATAATTTCTGGTGGAGCAGAGCTCGACCAGTGTGACAAGCTCCCCTGGGATCATCTCGCCGTCGCCCGGTAGGTAAACCGAGGCGATGAGGGTAGTCCTCTCAGGGAGTATGTCTTCAGATTGGATGACGCAGATGTCCCTGGTGGACAGGTCCGATCTGAGCCATGTGTTAATAGAACTGGACACCATGATGCAGGATCTTGGTGCCAGGTTTCGCTCCCGGGTGCCAGCGGTTAAACACTGGTAGCCAGTGGGGACATGTTGGGGCTGCCCCTTAGCGTCCAAGGTTCCTGGATAAGGATAATCCCTGGCGCGTATTGGTCAGTGTGCTTCAAGAGGTTGACCGAAGCAGCAACGCTGTGCTGCAGGTTGACCTGCAAGCAGTGGATGCCCTGGGAGACGGTCATGTCTACTGTCCAGGGGAGGAAAAAATCTGTGAGAGTTGAGTCGCCAATTTCCATTGGCTCAGGCCCAGCCGCCTCCCCAGCCGCCGCGGAGGCGGACACGGCGCCCACGGCAGGTGAGTCACCTAGCCGCGCTACACCGCCCTCCTCCCCAGCGACTGGGGTATGGCTGCTGCCTTCGCATTGCGCCGCCCCGCCGTCGGGAGTCTGAGCTCGGCCGGCAGCGTCCTGCTGGTGGTAATCCCACCAGTTGGAAGGCTGAACCATGCCGTCGTCCAGTTCCCTCGGCTGGCTTTCAGTGTTTTTGCGAGCAGCACGAGTCTGCTCGAGGTGAAGTCTCAGAGACTGAGCTTCGTCAAGTGCGCGCTGGATTAGCCCGGACCGCCGGTTACTGCGGGCGGGTCTACGTCCGCGCGAGGCGGACTCAGCAGCGCGAATAGCCTTGTTAGGCTCGGGATCGGGTTGCTGCTGTCGCTTGGCCGGCGGGGCCTGAGCCCCAGCTCCGGGAGCGGCGCGCTTCCCGTTGTTCTTGGTCTCCACCTTGCCCTCCTCACAGCGGAGGATGGTCAGTTGATGGAGACCAAGGTGGAGGTTTGTGCCGTGTGGTAGCCGCTTGGCCCATCCCTCCGTCAGGCCGAGGATGACGGTGGCCCCGATCGTGCCCTTGCGGACCGTGCTGTGGTACACAAGACCACTGGCGTCGAGATCCGGGTGCCGCTTGAGCAGGAGCTGCCGCAGCTGCTCCCCGGACTTGATCGCACTGTCGGCCGGGACCCAAATCCGATGGCGGATGGTCTTCTGCCGCTCGCTCTCCATGGCGAAGGTCAACTGGCCCAGATCGCTGTGCCAGTCGAACTTGGGCAGCTGATCCCGCAGGGGCTGGGTGCTTTCCTCGAATTTGCACCACAGTAGGATGCACCCGTTCGCCTTGGTGAACTTGACGATGTCCACGAAGACGCCCTCCAGGGTTAGGTTGAGCAAGCCCTCGTCGATGGTACGCCACGCGACGTCGAGCTGCTCGGGCGTCAGGTCGAAGTCCCCGCCGAGGATCATCACGGCGGGTTGCAGCGGCTGCTTGACCTTGGAGGCGTAGGACTCGGAGGTCTTGAGCGGGGCCGCCTTGTCCTTGGAGAGCGGTAGGCCGGCAGGGTTGCCCCCTGAGAGTCCGAGGACACGGCGGTTCCTGACGGCCCAGCCGCGCCACCGGACCCCCAGAGGGCCTCCCCGCTGCGATGGCTCCCGAAGGCCTCACCGCGGCTTGCCCGCCCTCCGCGGGCGCAGCAGCAGCCCGCTACTTCTGCCGCTTACGGTTGCGGCGGATGTTTCGCTGCCGTCGGTACTCGGCCGTGCGCGGTCGGCTAGACTGGCGGCCAGGGTGCTCGGCGGCAGCGTCAGCTGGCCCGGTTGGACCAGGTTGGGCCTTGGTGCTACCAGTGGTAGCTGCTACCGGAGCGGCTGATCCCGGTGGGCCAGAGGCGACCGGGTCAGTTTCGATCGTTTGGGATGGTGGCGTTAGTGGTCATAGCTGAAAAGCGTGGGAGGGCTACTCTTTACGCGAGTTGAGTACCCGACTGGCCGACACCTCAAGCCAGCCGGTTTGAAAAAGGGGACCGCTAGCGACCGGACTACTCCCGGCCTTCCAGCCCATCGGCACGGTCAGACACCTTAGGCATTAGAGGGCCTTAGGCATTAAGCATATATTAGCTGCAAGCAGCAGCACGGCCTGCAGGCTGGCGAGCATACCCAAATTCGGCCAAAGCCACTGGATGGGTCGCCAGCGCCGGAGCCCAGTCTGTCCAGCAGCCCTGGGGTCTGCCTTGAACACACGCGGGGACGGGTACCCCTGGGTCGACTTGTGAAACAGCGTGGGGGAGTCTGCGGCTGCCAGAAGCAAATAGAGGGTGCAGACCTCCCACCAGCCTTGACCTGCGGATAGATAGGGGCAGGCGTGAAGCATCGCAGACCTTAGCTCGTAGGCCTAGCCTGTCTCATACTTCACTGACATGCTGAATACGCCTTCGCGTGCCCTACAATTGTCAAGTGTAAACCCCATCTGCGATTCATCAATCGGCATGCACCCGGATGAACCAATCAAGATAACCAAATATAACCCAGCTACGGTAACCAATCACGCGCGCTTACACTAGACTAGTGGCTTAACTTCTACCCTGTCAATGTAGCTTGACAGCAATTAAAGCATGACCCTTTGACATTTACGAAAATGTGATGAACGACCTCGAGAGGGGTCCGTTTGCCTATAAATACAAGTGGTCGAAAGCTAGGGATCCCATAGCTAGTTAATTCGAAGCTTCCGATTGGTCCGAAACACAGATACCGGCCGGCAATACTCCAAGGAGCACCAAAAAGGACCAACACCAGAGTGAGCTAGGAACCAAGGCGCCTGAACAACTGATCAACGAATTCACTAGAAAACATCCCTGACGCGCCCTGCTGATCTACATGTACTATAATATTACTGTGACCTTGCACGGGGCCGCGTAGTACTTTGTTGTTGTTGTTCAGTGTACATGTTTTATACGCGTTATATACTCTTTAAGCATATATTAGCTGACTTTTAGAGAGTACATGTACAATCGAGTACAGTTACTTGTAAAACATGTATAGTTATGTGATTGATGTGATGTGATGTAAGGTAATGCAATACAATGTAATGTAAACCAATGATGGTATTGAAAATGCATGTCATTTATGGAAGCTCTTCTTAAAAATTGAATGAAACTCATGAATTGTAGTTTTTAGAAAAATAAAATCATCTTCGAATCATTAAAGTTTCTGGGAAAATGTCATTGATGCAAGTTAATTACGAAAGAACCAAGTTTTTCTTTATTAAAATCATCTACACCTAAAGTTGTTAAATTGTAAACTAAGATTAGACGGATTACTTTTCAGCACGCGTAAAATTTTCATTGTGTGCCTAAAAGTTCTTAAGCACACATTCTTTAAGCATACATGCCCACATTTCAAAGTAAAATTTGCTCGTAAGTTTTGCAATGAATAGTAGTAATAAAGCATATAAGTGAAAAATAAAATGACTTTTAACGTTAAAAGCGTAAGAACCATTATAGTTGCAAAGTTTCTTTGATTTAATCGCTTAAAAGCATATTAATATTTTCAAAATCACCTGTCGAGCCGGTAGAAATATAAACAGATGAATGAACCATTATGACTTTCATTCTCTATGCGGGTCGGACGACTTAAGTCGTCCTTGGAACGAACACAGGAAACTTTCGGCCCAACTTACTATTTTAAATAAACAGGCGCAAGAGCCAATTTTAAAACGGCTGACGCGCGGCCCGGGAGCTGTCTGCTTGACACTCCCGTGGCAAACTTATTAACGAACAAGGAAACTTTCGGCAACTAGCCTTACCATCAGCCATCGCCATGCCTGATGCCTACCAACGTATCTACGACTGCTATACGAGCAATAATAATTCTTTTGCATTTGGGCAAATAATAAAAATTGACTAGGTTCAATTGCTTTCATGCGTACTCTACATGTACTAGACAAATCTAGTTAGATCAATCAAGCCTATGGCTAGGGTCTATGGTTATATTTGTGCTTTAACTTATCATTTCTTAATTAGCATCGTTAAATAGGACCTATGCCTGCCTATGGACAATTCGGAGCGCTGTCTCTGTGCAGGCTAGTATTGTAATTAGATAATTGCTATTTAATTTAATAAATTATAGCTAGATAGATCAATGACTAGGCCCCCTAGTAGGCCCTAGTAGTATATTTAATCATCAGTTATCTAGTAGATATCAATAATAATGACAAAGAGCCAAAATATGTGGATCAATGTTAGCTTTTGTAATTTAGCCTAGGTCTAGGTGTAGTGCACTGCCACTAGGACTAGACTAGAATTTATTTTGCAGCATAACTATTATGTATTTTTGTTTGGTAAACTATTTTGATTCCAGAAAAAATAATCTATGAAATGTTTTAGTACAAAAAACTAATTTTAAGAGACTTAAGCCTGATTAAGCACTAATTTGAATAAATATCTATTACTAATATTATTATTAGGCTTAGTTTCATTGACACTGTCATTTTTAATTTGGCTTAAAAAGCCTAAAGCTTATTGATATTTTGTTGAAGTCTTACTTAGTTTTCTAAATAAAAATACAAATAAGCTTAGGGGGCCTAATACTTGGTTCTTAAATATTATCATCTAGCAAAATTTATTTTTTATACTTTATTTTACTTTCAATAAAAAGATAGGACTTTTTTTGACTTTTTGTTATCTAGCCAATTGGCATGCTTTCAAGTTTTATCAGGTTATCATTTATACCATAGTTTAAATTTTGTATTAGTGTACACTAGGTCTAGTAGGGAAAAAAGTACAAGACCACATTTGTATGCCAGGATTTAAAAAAGTTTTCAATTATATATGCTGAAGTTGTACGTTTTTTTCATTTTTGAATTTTTTGTTTCATGCAGAGTTAGAAACTAGAAACTATGCACTTTTGCAATGTGCAATGAGAAAGTGCAATTATAAAAGAAATAGTTTAAATACTTTTTATTTGTTTAAAATAAGAAAAAAAAGTTTTAAAATGCTCACTAATTTTAAAACTGTTTTTTATTTTTCTATGTTTCATAATGATAATGTTACATGTAATATATTTTACATAAAGTCATTTTATTTGATTCTGAAATGTACATAAGTATATCACAGATATAAGCCAAAACTTTCCACTGTGTCTTTAGTCATATATATTGGGATGTAATATATATGTTGATATATGTTGAAAAATGGCAAGTACCCTTGTTGTACACTGGGAAATCCCAGTGTATATGTTGCCTTCCAAACTATGGCATTTATAAAGAGTCTAATGACTTAGTAAGATTTTTAAATGTTCAAATTTTATATTTTTGTTGTCATTCTTGAGTGGATCTAATTTGTATAAATAAATAGACATCTCATTTGTAAAAATTGATTTAGAAATAAAAAAGTTATGACTGTTTTATTGTGATAATTTCTTTGACTTTTGTGACTATATTTTTCCCATAAACAACTGTGATCTGTTAATATATACATTAATTGAATAAATTCAATTGAAAAAAAGCAAGTCAAAAATTGTATGAACATTTAAAAAAAGAAACAAATAACAAAAGTAAATAAAAAAAACAAATAGTAGATTATGTAAAATAAAAAATAAACAATATTTTTAATATAAAAAATTTTTACAAATAAAACATTTTTTATTTCAATCTTTTTATGTATCTACCAGTACACTACTATATTAAATGTCATCTTAGCATATTATACCTTTCAACAATTTATTTCTTTGCCAAAAGCATTTATTATACTTTTGAACTGTCTTGTTCATTTTTATATTTGTTTTCTTCATTTTTAGGTGTATACTTTGTTCCCAATCCAATAGCAATATTAATATACATAATGTTAGGAGGTGCAATCTTTGTAGCCTTTTCTAGGTGAATCCAGGTAAGTTTTATGAAAAATTGCTATAGCTAGTCAATGTAGAATTTTATGCCAAAATTCTACATTGATAAGTCATAGGTGGCAAGTAGCAGCACAATGTTTACTATTGAGCTTTTTTGCAGCCAGTATTGAGGCTTACATTATAAAGAGAAAAGTTGTGGCACAATCTCAATTAGAATTATTCAGTTAATCAAGATTTTGACCATTTCTAGCCTCCATTAAAAGCATTGGAAAAACTCTTTTTCAAATATTTTACCATCTTCCCATTCAATTTTTTCAGTGCAATTATTTCCACAGAATCCGCAAGAATTTCCATTTTAATAAAGCAAGTTTTTAAAAATTGGTTTAGGCATTCAGGCTATAGACTGAAATATTAGTCAGACAAACCTTAGACATTTAGTGAGTGATAATAGAAATCTCAATCAAGGAAAAAGACTTGAAAATTAATTATATATATATATATATTTTTCATTGTTGTTTTTAGTTGAAAGGTTTATGATATCTTGATTTATAACTATGGCACACATTGAAATCTTTTTTGGAAACTTAATGATAAAACTTATAATTGTTTATAAATTTAAATTGCATTTTTATGTAAACTATGTAATTTCTAATATTTTATAAGCTATATGACAGTTTAGTGTCATTAATATTTCCATTATTTAAACTTTAATTTAGGTTAATATAAACTAAAATCAATATTCAATGAAGTAAAAATAATACCATGTAATAATTTTCAAAATAGAAATGCAAATGTTATTTTTTTCTTAAATTTATCATATACCTAGATAGATGAAATTTTTTAGCATATTAGATATACTTATAAATTGTGCAAAGCTGATAGTTTGACAAAGCCAATAGACTTCTTTCTCTTACTTTTAATTTTTAGCCAAAAACCAACCTTTAACTTAAATGTCCATTTTTCAATGTCTTTTGTAGATGTGATTTAAGCCCAATGTGATCCAAATTATACATGTACATGTATAAGATTTAAATATCCAATCAGAAAATAGTTTTTTAATGTAACCATCTCCTAAACTGTATATTAGAGGTTCCGCCTCTGATTATTTGTAAAACTTGTTTATCCACCATTTCAGCCTGTGAATCTGCTACACAACTTGGCCATCATATAAAATCGTCAACCTTTAGCTCAGGCAATTTGGAAAAAAACTTTTCCAACTGAGAAAATTGAGCTGCCAAATCACTCATTATTTTGAGTTCAATGCACTGCAGCTGAAGCTTTATTGACTTATTTTTGCTGATTCTGTGTGCCTGTTCAAACAGCCAGCTTCCATGTTTAACAACGATTATAACGACCTAATTAAGATTCTGCGTATTCCAAGTCATGAGAGAACTGACGAGGTAATTAGTTATGCATGTGTACCATTTGTACTTTTGATTTACCAAGATATCGTCGAGATATAAATTTACTGCGTAGATAAGAAGCACTGGCTCAAAGTATGAGTTTATTTTTAGACATTAGCATAGCCCAGTGTCTTATGCTATGTCGCTGTGAACTAATTGCTTAAAATAATTGATAAGAAATATGCATTTTTAGCAGTTAGAATGTATCAGTATTTTATTGTAGCTCTTGTGTGTCATTTTTGTGTCATTTGTTCTGTCCTTCTCTCCCGCCCCTACCTACCAAATCTACTGCCCTTCTACCCTATTCCCTTCCGCCCTCTCTACCACATCTAACCTATTGTCTTTCCGCCTTTTCTACCATATTCTAGCCTATTGTCTTTCCGCCCCCTCTACCATATTCTACCCTATTGTCTTTCCGCCCCTCTACCATATTCTACCCTATTGTCTTTCCGCCCCCTCTACCATATTCTACCCTATTGTCTTTCCGCCCCCTC
Source organism: Macrostomum lignano (assembly GCA_002269645.1). Classification (NCBI taxonomy): domain Eukaryota; kingdom Metazoa; phylum Platyhelminthes; family Macrostomidae; genus Macrostomum; species Macrostomum lignano. The sequence continues at coordinate 26,130 of NIVC01002473.1, read as the reverse complement.
TACCATATTCTACCCTATTGTCTTTCCGCCCCCTCTACCATATTCTACCCTATTGTCTTTCCGCCCCCTCTACCATATTCTACCCTATTGTCTTTCCGCCCCCTCTACCATATTCTACCCTATTGTCTTTCCGCCCCCTCTACCATATTCTACCCTATTGTCTTTCCGCCCCCTCTACCATATTCTACCCTATTGTCTTTCTGCCCCCTCTACCATATTCTACCCTATTGTCTTTTCGCTCCCTCTACCATATTCTAAGGGTCTTTCCGCCCCCTCTACCATATTCTACCCTATTGTCTTTCCGCCACTCTACCATATTCTACCCTATTGTCTTTCCACCCCTTCTACCATAGTCTACCCTATTGTCTTACCGCCACCTCTACCATATTCTACCCTATTGTCTTTCCGCCACTCTACCATATTCTACCCTATTGTCTTTCCGCCCCTTCTACCATAGTCTACCCTATTGTCTTACCGCCCCCTCTACCATATTCTACCCTATTCTCTTTCCGCCCTCGACCATATATATACCCTATTCTCTCTCCGCCCCCATCTACACAGTCTACCCTTTTATCCACCCTTCTACCATATCTACCCTTCCCCCTCCACCCTCTACCATATCTACCCTACCCCCTCCACCCTCTACCATATCTACCCTACCCCCTCCACCCTCTACCATATCTACCCTATTCTCCTAACGTAGGATCTGTTGAACAAGTAAGTGCATAAATTTTGAGTTATGTAGAGTTTTTGTTACATTTTTGCACCGGAATAAGCAGGTACATTAAATATCTATAATTATCTGTGCGTTCAATGCTTTGAATATTAATAGAATTCTTAGTCACTAAGCTTTGTGTGGTAGTTTTCAATTTCTAAATTTGGGGTTTGGCATATCAGTAAACAGAGCCTTGGAAATTGGAAGCAGATTCTGCATTAGCATATGATTTGTTTACATTTTTAACATCATGATTACATTGTAAGTCATCGCTTTAGAGATTGTACAGTTTAAATACAATACACACGAATTAATTAAAAAGTGAAATGCTTCTATTTCTACTTATAAGTAGACTACTGGTCTGAAATGCTTAATTAATGATTTTTCGTGTAAAAATGTTCGCAGGAGCACGACTATCTGTTTGCATTTCTGCGCAGCATTGACGAATTGAAGCACTACAGAGAGAATTTGTTAAAGTCAATCGCTTGGATTATTAGACACGAAGAATACCCGGTGCCAAATACTGTTATCTACAGGTAAGCTAAAGTATGCAGTTTATCTAGCTATGCTACTTATTACTCGTTAAACCAGTAGTTATGCGCAAATTTTGATTTCTATTTTTAGCAATGGCAGTCGAATCACTTGCTGGTATATTCTATTGTCTGGTTCCATTTTTCTTGGCGGAAAAATGTTTTTGCCAACTACTTGGTGAGTTTTTCTGTGTTTTATTGTACTTTGTGAGTTTTTTAGGAAGGGGAGGGAGAGGATATGGGGCGGAGAGGGAGAGGATAGGAGGCGGAGAGGGAGAGGATATAGGGCGGAGAGGGAGAGGATAAGGGGCGGAGAAGGAAAGGATGGGGACGGAGAGGGAGAGGATAGCGGGCGGAGAGGGAAAGGATAGGGGGCGGAGAGGAAGAGGATATAGGGCGGAGAGGGAGAGGATAGGAGGCGGAGAGGGAGAGGATAAGGGGCGGAGAAGGAAAGGATGGGGACGGAGAGGGAGAGGATAGCGGGCGGAGAGGGAAAGGATAGGGGGCGGAGAGGGAGATGATAGGGGGCGGAGAGGGAGAGGATATAGGGAGGAGAGGGAGAGGATAAGGGGCGGAGAGGGAAAGGATAAGGGGCGGAGAGGGAAAGGATAAGGGGCGGAGAGGGAAAGGATAAGGGGCGGAGAGGGAGAGGATAGGGGGCGGAGAGGGAAAGGATGGGGACGGAGAGGGAGAGGATAGGGGGCGGAGAGGGAAAGGATGGGGACGGAGAGGGAGAGGATAAGGGGCGGAGAAGGAAAGGATGGGGACGGAGAGGGAGAGGATAGGGGGCGGAGAGGGAAAGGATAGGGGGCGGAGAGAGAGATGATAGGGGGCGGAGAGGGAGAGGATAGGCGGCGGATAGAGAGGGTAGGGGGCGGAGGAGGGGATAGGGGGGCGGAGAGGGAGAGGATAGGCGGCGGATAGAGAGGGTAGGGGGGCGGAGGAGGGGATAGGGGGGCGGAGAGGGAGAAGATAGGCGGCGGATAGAGAGGGTAGGGGGCGGAGGAGGGGATAGGGGGGCGGAGAGGGAGAGGATAGGCGGCGGATAGAGAGAGGATAGGGGGCGGAGAGGGAATCAGACACAAGGGTTAGTGTAGTGTAGAGTTAAACAATATTAAATTGCAAAGGACCAATTGACCATGCAATTGGATTCTTGTGTAATAATCTGCAAATTAATAAACAAGAATTACAATTTTTTTGGCACTGACTGTTTAGTAAAGCCTTAGTTTAGTATTAAATAGCATGCAATGTATATCCATATGTATACATAATGTACTGCAGCTGGCTTTTCACTGGCTGTTTCTGCTTCCAGTCAGTCTCTCTCCCTCAGCTCTCGGCCTGCAATATCGGATACCCCGTGCCCCGTCCCACCGCCCTAACCAATGTATGTAAAGTGTAGCCTTCACCTTACAATATCTGGCGCAGCATGATAGCGAGTGATTTAGTCAGTAAGCCGTGTTTATACTTGATGCGTATTATCTATAGATTTTAATACGCTTAGTTGAAATTAGTATTGAATAAAAATATAACAGCTTTTTATTGTTAATTTTTGGTAAGTTTTATCACGATTTTTATAAAAAAGTAATTTGTTCAGAATCATATTTCGAGTGGTTTGTGAACAGCAGTTACTAACGTCAGGATCATAAAAAGTATTTTTTTGTGTTTTTATGACGCATCAAAGTTTGTATCTCTGTCTGGCAATGTCATAAACAAAGTACTTTTGCTAGGGGGGGGGTTGGCTAATTATTCAAGATTACTCTTTACCGAAGTTGCCATCGTGTTCCCTTGCAGAGAAACCGTCTCTATAAAAAATTCCCTTGAAAGAATCGCCCCTACAAAAAGATTCCCCTCTCAGAAGAATCGCCCCTGCAAAAAGATTCCCCTCTCAGAAGAATCGCCCCTACAAAAAGATTCCCCTCTTAGAATAATCGCCCCTACAAAAAGATTCCCCTCTCAGAAGAATCGCCCCTGCAAAAAGATTCCCCTCTCAGAAGAATCGCCCCTACAAAAAGATTCCCCTCTCAGAAGAATCGCCCCTACAAAAAGATTCCCCTCTCAGAAAAATCGCCCCTGCAAAAGATTCCCCTCAGAAGAATCGCCCCTTCAAAAAGATTCCCCTCTCAGAAGAATCGCCCCTACAAAAAGATTCCCCTCTCAGAAGAATCGCCCCTTAGAAAAAGATTCCCCTCTCAGAAGAATCGCCCCTACAAAAAGACCCCCCTCAGAAGAATCGCCCCTGCAGAAAGATTCCCCTTTCAGAAGAATCGCCCCTACAAAAAGATTCCCCTCAGAAGAATCGCCCCCACAAAAAGATTCCCCTCTCAGAAGAATCGTCCCTACAAAAAGATCCCCCTCAGAAGAATCGCCCCCACAAAAAGATTCCCCTCTCAGAAGAATCGTCCCTACAAAAAGATCCCCCTCAGAAGAATCGCCCCCACAAAAAGATTCCCCTCTCAGAAGAATCGTCCCTACAAAAAGATCCCCCTCAGAAGAATCGCCCCTACAAAAAGATCCCCCTCAGAAGAATCGCCCCCACAAAAAGATTCCCCTCTCAGAAGAATCGCCCGTTAGAAAAAGATTACCCTCTCAGAAGAATCGCCCCTACAAAAAATCCCCTCAGAAGAATCGCCCCTGCAGAAAGATTCCCCTCTCAGTAGAATTGCCGCTGCAAAAAGATTCCCCTCTCAGAAGAATCGCCCCTACAAAAAGATTCCCCTCTCAGAAGAATCGCCCCTTAGAAAAAAATTCCCCTCTCAGAAGAATCGCCCCTTAGAAAAAGATTCCCCTCTCAGAAGAATCGCCCCTACAAAAAGATTCCCCTCTCAGAAGAATCGCCCCTTAGAAAAATATTCCCCTCTCAGAAGAATCGCCCCTTAGAAAAAGATTACCCTCTCAGAAGAATCGCCCCTACAAAAAGATTCCCCTCTCAGAAGAATCGCCCTTACAAAAAGATTCCCCTCTCAGAAGAATCGCCCCTTCAAAAAGATTCCCCTCTCAGAAGAATCGCCCCTTCAAAAAGATTCCCCTCTCAGAAGAATCGCCCCCACAAAAAGATTCCCCTCTCAGAAGAATCACCCTTACAAAAAGATTCCCCTCTCAGAAGAATCGCCCCTTCAAAAAGATTCCCCTCTCAGAAGAATTGCCGCTGCAAAAAGATTCCCCTCTCAGAAGAATTATGAATATTCCCCGCCCTCTAACACAACCACCGCAGCTTCGGCCGCCGCATCGGCAGGGACACCTACAGACGTGAGGACTGCATCTGTTTGGAGGCCTGCGACCTACTTGTGGTAAGCGCCTCGGGCTGATGATAGAACGCACAGACGCAGAGAAATGTGATAACTGACGCTTTAAAATTTGCATGCAAAAATAGATCAAAGAGGCCGGCGTGCCTTTGTAAGCGAAGGGCTGCAGAGAATTGCCGAAAAATCGATATTATAATATTCGCACGTTTATACATCGTGCCGCCTGAAGTCTACATATATATAGAACTGCAGAGCTTGTATCGTATTACTACCGTCTATTATTAATTAGCTATATATTCGAACTATTTCAGTACAGTATATTAATAGATAGCTTAATTTATTTCTGTAATTTTTCACGCGTCACCTTATAGATTGACACGCCAGATCTGGAGCAGAGGCCTGTAGTGGCTCTTGATCGCGTGTACAACCCTAGTGGTATTGTCAGTCCTAGCAACCCGACTTCCGGTGCCGTCGCTGCTGTTGGTGGCGTCCCATCGTTGGCTGGCCTCGATCCCAGAGCTGCAGCTATGATGCAGCAGCAGCAACAGTATCCTAAGGTAGGCTGTTGCATTATTGGCATCCCTAATATGATTGCATTGAGATTTTCATGGTCTGAATATGAATACACACTCTTATGTATGCGTATTGAGTGCCTGTGTAGTGTCCATCTGTCTGTCTGTAGTGTCCGTCTGTCTGTCTGTAGTGTCTATCTGTCTGTCTGTAGTGTCCATCTGTCTGTCTGTCTGTCTGTCTGTAGTGTCCATCTGTCTGTCTGTCTGTCTGTAGTGTCCATCTGTCTGTCTGTCTGTCTGTAGTGTCCATCTGTCTGTCTGTCTGTCTGTAGTGTCCATCTGTCTGTCTGTAGTGTCTATCTGTCTGTCTGTAGTGTTTATCTGTCTGTCTGTAGTGTCCATCTGTCTCTCTGTCTGTCTGTCTCTGTCTGTCTGTCTCTGTCTGTCTGTCTGTCTGTCTGTCTGTCTGTCTGTCTGTTTTGCTGTCTGTCTGTCTGTCTGTCTGTCTGTCTGTCTGTCTGTCTGTCTGTCTGTCTGTCTGTCTGTCTGTCTGTCTGTCTGTTTGGCTGTCTGTCTGTCTGTCTGTCTGTCTGTCTGTCTGTCTGTCTGTCTGTCTGTCTGTCTGTCTGTCTGCAGTTCAACGCTGAAGTCTGTAAAGGCTGTGCTGCGTGACCATATTTTGAATACACATTCTCAAGTCCGTCAGGTCCATCTAGCTGTCTATAGAGTCTGCCAGGTCTGTGCTGGCGTATGCTGTGTCATCAGGCATGCTAATTCCATCCTCCTTCATCTCTCCCGCAGCTGCTGAACCATCAGGAGACTCTGCTAGCCCGCCTAAGCGATTCCTCAGTTGCCAAGCGGATGTCGCACAGCTCAGACACATCGTCAGCCTACTCTGGCAGCGGGGAATTGGACAGCTCCGTGCAGAATTATGACAGTGATGAAGAGCTTCATCAGCAGATGCGGATGCTGGACGCTGATTCGGCTCACGGGGTTCAAGTGACACCGGACCTGCCTAGGCGGAGTCCCCTACTAATTGCCCTAGAAAAGGACCCAACTGAAAGGTCAAATGAGGACATCGAATTATTGCTAGACTCCTTTCAACGTTTGCACGCGTTCTCAAATTTCACTAGAGCTACTCAGAGGCAATTCGCCGGCTGCATGCTGTACGCGGTGGTTGAGAAACCTGGAAAGGTTGTACTGGATGACGGAGAGAAGCTGGACTCTTGGTCCGTTATTGTTGATGGCGAAGTGGAGATTCAACGGCCTGGCAACGCGCCCGTGCAGCTGCACTGCGGCGATGCCTTCGGAGTGAAGCCGACTACTGAGCGGCAGCACCACGTGGGGGTCATGCGGTCTCTGGTGCCCAACTGTCGGTTCGCCTTCATCACTCAGGTTGGTTGCTGCTGGGACTGCAGCTGGTTGTTTTTAACGCGTCTCAGCTTGAGATTTCTAAGTGTCTCATCCTGAGATTTCTAAGTGTCTCACCTTGAGATTTCTAAGTGTCTCACCTTGAGATTTCTAAGTGTCTCACCTTGAGATTTCTAAGTGTCTCACCCTGAGAGGGATTTCCTAGCCAGCCTCCCAAATCCTCAGTTGCTGGGCCAGCCTCCCAGATCCTCAGTCCCCAGTTGCTGGGCCAGCCTCTCAGATCCTCAGTTGCTGGACCAGCCTCCCCGATCCTCATCAGTTGCTGGGCCAGCCTCTCAGATCCTCAGTTGCTGGGCCAGCCTCCCAAATCCTCAGTTGCTGGGACAGCCTCCCAGATCCTCAGTTGCTAGGCCAGCCTCCCAAATCCTCAGTTGCTGGGACAGCCTCGCAGTTCACGAGTTAATGACCCCCTCATCCACCGTACTCAGGAGCAGTACTGCAAGGTGCTCTCAGCCGAAGCGGAGAACACCATAGAGATTCGAGCTTCGGACGGCAGTCTGCAGCTGGTGAAGGAGATCCGCACGCTGGAGTCGGGTACGCTTAAAAAGCAGCAGACGATAATTCGAGGCACGCCGCAGGCGCTCATCGATCAGCTGCTGGAGTGCCGCGGTGGTTCCTCCGCCGACCCGAACTATGCCGACGACTTCCTGTTGACTTATCGCACCTTCTTGGACAGCGGCCTGCCGGTGGCCCAGCGGCTCCTTGAAGGCCTTGGCTGCGGTGGCGAACAGGCCAGCCGTGCTGTCCGAGTGTTCCTGCTGTGGACCAACAATCATTTCAACGACTTCGACGATTCCAGCGAATTGTTTCGAATATTGCAACACTTCGACAGGCAGTTGGAACGCCGGGAGGAGACTCGAGGACCGCAGAATCTGCTCAGAATTGCCTGCTCGACAAAGTCGCGATTGAGAAAAGCGGCGTGCCCTGTGGTTAACAATGGGGCCAGGTTTCATCTGGGCGAACGGCTGTGTTACGTTCGAGACGTGATTGACAGCAGTCCGGCTGCTCTGTGCGGTCTACGGGCCGGCGATCGAGTCGTGTCCATTGGTGGTCAGCCTGTGGAGCAGATGCCGCTGGTGCGACTGAAGAGCCTGCTGCAGGTACGCTGTGCTTGATATGGGAGGAGGGGGGCAAATATTTGTGCACTTAGTGCCATTTTGTAAACCTAATAGTGCCATTTTTAATTAAAGGTGCCATTTTTAAACTAAGGGTGTCATTTTTAAACTATGGTTGTCATTTTTAAACTAAAAGTGCCGTTTTTAAACTATAAGTGCCATTTTAAACTATGGGTGCCGTTTTTAAACTATAAGTGCCATTTTTAAAACTATGGGTGCCATTTTAAAAACTATAGGTGCCAAACTATTGGTGGTATTTTTGAAACTATGGGTGCCATTTTCTAAACTAAGGGTGCCATTTTTGAAACTATGGGTGCTATTTTTAAAACTGTAGGTGCCATTTTTTAAACTATGGGTGCCATTTTCAAAACTATGGGCGCCATTTTAAACTAAGGGTGCCATTTTTGAAACTATGGGTGCCATTTTCTAAACTATGGGTGTCATTTTCTCAACTATGGGTGTCATTTTTGAAACTATGGGTGCCATTTTTTACTATGGTAGCCATTTTTAAATTATGGGTGGGTGCCATTTTTAGACTAGGGGTGCCATTTGTAAACTATAGGTGCCATTTCCAGACTATGGGTGCCATTTCCAGACTATGGGTGCCATTTCCAGACTATGGGTGCCATTTTTTTGTTTTGATTTTACCAAACCTATCATTTGGTAATCATTATTGATAATAATCAATTGTTATTATCAATAACAATTGATAATAAGTTTCAAATTGATAATCATTATCATCCCTCCCACCACCAGCCGTCGCATCAGCAACAGTCTGACGCTAAACTCGACTTGACAGTTCGTTGGGATCCGCTAAATTTTTATAAACTGTTGCTGGCCTCCAATGCATCGGCCACAGCAGCTGGTGGAGGCCATCAGGACTCGGGGAATGGCGGCAGCAGCAGCAGCGGCGGCGGCTCACTCGGCAGAGCCACAGGCCGTCAGCTGGTTCCTGGCAAAGCTGGTAGCGACACCGGAGCAGCGGAGAAGGTTGCCGCCTCTGCTGCAGGTACATCTGGAGGTCACGCTCTGAAGGGATCGACCTCCAATCCAGATTTAAGCGCCGGTATTGGCAGTGTCAGTGGCGTAGCCGATCAGCCGGATCACGTGATCCGTGTCTTCAGACCCGACGGTGCGTTTAAACTGTTGTGCATCAACCAGGAGACTACGGCTAGAGAAGTTGTGATGCTGTCTATGCAAGAGTTCGGATTGCACGGCTCAAGCAATGAGTATAAACTCATGGAGATTAGCGTCAATGCTGGGCCGCTGATCCGGCGGAAGACCCTGTCGGATAATCTGCAAGACCTTGGCAACCGGCTAGCGTTGAACGCTCGCTACTATGTTAAACAGCAGAATGAGCTGGCGCACCAGTTCCTGTCAGATGCGGATGCTCAGGATGTGCTCAGGGAGGCTGCTGTGGACTTTTTGCAGGTGAGCTCTGCTTATTGCTTAGCTGATACCCACTTGAACATTTTGCTTGGTTAAATAATTTTGCTAAAAAATAGCTAATTTACATAGATAGTGGCCAGTTTACATGAATATTGGCCAATTTACATGCTTAATAGCCAATGTACATAATTGGCCAATTTACATGAATATTAGCCAATTTACATGAATATTAGCCAATTTACATGAATATTAGCTAATTTACATCAATATTTGCCAATTTACATGAATATCGGTCAGTTTACATGAATATTGGCCCATTTTCATGAATATTAGCCAATTTACATGAATATTGGCCAATCTACATGAATATTAGCCAATTTACATGAATATTAGCTAATCATAATTTAGCTACATAATCATGACTGATAATTTACATGGATATTAGCCAATTTACATTAATATTAGCCAATTTACATGAATATTAGCTAATTTACATCAATATTTGCCAATTTACATGAATATCGGTCAGTTTACATGAATATTGGCCCATTTTCATGAATATTAGCCAATTTACATGAATATTGGCCAATCTACATGAATATTAGCCAATTTACATGAATATTAGCTAATCATAATTTAGCTACATAATCATGACTGATAATTTACATGGATATTAGCCAATTTACATTAATAGTGACCAATTTACAAGCATATTGGCCAGTTTGCATTAATTTTGGCCAATTTGCATAGATAATTAACGAGAAAATCAGGCAGTTTACAAAAATAGTATTAATCAAATGAATGACTCATCAATAATCATGGTTAACTTTTTATTTATTCAGAATAATAATAAAGCCTTTTATATATGTATTTGAGGTTAATACCCGTTTCCCAGACTTTTTCCTCTGGAATCATAGCGCGTAAAAGATTATATAAGATGTATAATTATTGCACAGAATCCCTGCTAAACCCTCAGATACTTGTAACTTCTGCCCTTGGTGTCCTGACTTGCCACTGTTATAGTGCATGCAGCTGTATATCACGCACACACACACGCGCCTCGCACTAACTGGGTTCTAGAACTAATCCCACGACTTAAACCCCTCCTCTATCAAGTCTTTTCCACTCCCTCTTTTTCTATTGATGACTCATCTTGCTATACATCAGTGCCAGGTGCCGGAGGTCCACTCCGCCCATTTCTGATCCTAGCCCCCCCCCCTCTAGTTCAACTCGGGATGGGACTTCTACCTATGACTGTAGTTGTGTAAGGAAAAAATGTTTTTATCTACCTGTTTTTTGGGGTGAAAAGTGAGAGAGAGAAATGCGAAAGACTGACATATTTTTTCGTTTTGTACCTGGCACTATTATAGGTCTGCTTGAATAGTGATGTAGAGTAGGCTACTTCTACACATATTATTTATGTTTAATAAGCAGTAATGACTGATAAAACTTATTATTTTTTAGAAATTTTTAATACCAACGAATTCATTATCAAAAGTCGACTCGTATGAATAAGAGAGAGGGGGAGAGAGGTAGTTAGGAGAGAGAAAGATAGAAGATTTAGGGTAGAGGGGAGATAGGAGAGAGGAAGATAGGAGAGAGGAAGATAGAAGATTTAGGGTAGAGGGGAGATAGGAGAGAGGAAGATAGGAGAGAGGAAGATAGGAGATTTAGGGGAAAGGGGAGATAGGAGAGTTAGGAGATAGGAGAGATAGGAGAGTTAGGAGAGAGGGAGATAGGAGAGTTAGGAGAGAGGGAGATAAGAGAGTTAGGAGAGAGGGAGATAGGAGAGTTAGGAGAGAGGGGAGATAGGAGAGTTAGGAGAGAGGGGAGATAGGAGAGTTAGGAGAGAGGGGAGATAGGAGAGTTAGGAGAGAGGGGAGATAGGAGAGTTAGGGGAGAGGGGAGATAGGAGAGTTAGGAGAGAGGGAGATAGGAGAGTTAGGAGAGAGGGGAGATAGGAGAGTTAGGAGAGAGGGGAGATAGGAGAGTTAGGAGAGAGGGGAGATAGGAGAGTTAGGAGAGAGGGGAGATAGGAGAGTTAGGAGAGAGGGGAGATAGGAGAGTTAGGAGAGTTAGGAGAGAGGGAGATAGGAGAGTTAGGAGAGAGGGAGATAGGAGAGTTAGGAGAGAGGAAGATAGGAGATTTAGGGGAGAGGGAGATAGGAGAGTTAGGAGAGAGGGAGATAGGAGAGTTAGGGGAGAGGGGAGATAGGAGAGTTAGGGGAGAGGGAGATAGGAGAGTTAGGGGAGAGGGGAGATAGGAGAGTTAGGGGAGAGGGAGATAGGAGAGTTAGGAGAGAGGGAGATAGGAGAGTTAGGGGAGAGGGGAGATAGGAGAGTTAGGGGAGAGGGAGATAGGAGAGTTAGGGGAGAGGGGAGATAGGAGAGTTAGGGGAGAGGGAGATAGGAGAGTTAGGGGAGAGGGGAGATAGGAGAGTTAGGGGAGAGGGAGATAGGAGAGTTAGGGGAGAGGGGAGATAGGAGAGTTAGGAGAGAGGGGAGATAGGAGAGTTAGGAGAGAGGGAGATAGGAGAGATAGGAGATTGGAGAGATAGGAGAGAGGGGGGGTAGAAGAGAGGAGAGATGGGATAGAGTGAGATAGGAGAGAAGGGGATAAGAGAGAGGGAGAGAGAATAAAATAGAAGTGATTAGTTTAAAGGCAAAAAACGAGTCGATTTCAAAACTTTGAGCAGTCTGTTCCAGTTTCCCAATTAATTTACATGCTATAGGTTGCGACAAAATCGGCTCTATACCGATATGTATCGAAACGCCTAACAAACCTTATACACCTAACAATTAATCCCAGCTGGATCCGCAAGAAGTGGCTATGCGCATCACTAAAGAAGACTTCAACGTGTTCCAACGAATCCTGCCTACCCACCTGGTGGACTGGTGGCACCGGAAAGAGAAAGCCTCTAAAGAGATCAATGAGCTTTCGGCGGTCACTGAAAAAGAATCCAATTGGCCAGTTAGTGAGCTCACGGCCGAGCAGAACACCAACCGTCGAGTCCGTTTATTGAAGCACTTTCTCAAAGTGGCACAGTACTGTCGTCAATTGAACAATCTCAATACCTTGATGAGCCTGACTCTTGGCCTAGCAAAGAGTCAGAACTCTCAGCTCAATCCTGCGTGGGAGAAATTGCCTAAGAAATATCGAGACATTTGGAAGTCTTTAGAAAAACTAACTGATATCCGGATGAATCACTCTAGCTACCGGCAGCTTTTTAAATCCGATAAATTCCAAGCTCCAGCCATACCTTACCTGCCTATATTGTGCAAAGATTTAACTGCTATTCGCGAGTGCAATGAACAGATGAAGGATGGTCTAGTTAACTTTGAGAAGCTGCGACTGCTGGCTAGAGAGGTAAGTTTGTGATCTTTTGTCTTTCAGTGACTTCTATGTGAAACTTCAGGGGATTGCTGTACCCTCTCTGAAACTTCAGGGGATTGCCATACCCTCTCTGAAACTTCAGGGAGTTGCTATACCCTCTCTGAAACTTCAAGAGGTTGCTATACCCTCTCTAAAACTTCAGGGAGTTGCTATACCCTCTCTGAAACTTCAGGGGATTGCTGTACCCTCTCTGAAACTGCGGAGGTTGCCATACCCTCTCTGAAACTTCAGGGGGTTGCTATACTCCCTCTGAAACTTCAGGGGGTTGCTGTACCATCTCTGAAACTTCAGGGGGTTGCTGTACCCTCTCTGAAACTTCAGGGGGTTGCTGTACACTCTGACAATTTAGGGGATTGCTATACCCTCTCTGAAGCTTCAAGAGGTTGCTATACCTCACTGAAACTTCAAGAGGTTGCTATACCTTCACTGAAACTTCAAGAGGTTGCTATACCCTCTCTGAAACTTCAAGAGGTTGCTATACCCTCGCTGAAACTTCAAGAGGTTGCTATACCCTCTCTGAAACTTCAAGAGGTTGCTATACCCTCTCTGAAACTTCAAGAGGTTGCTATACCCTCTCTGAAACTTCAAGAGGTTGCTATACCCTCTCTGAAACTTCAAGAGGTTGCTAGCTCGTATACTCCCTCTGAGACTTCATGGGTTTGCTGTACCCTCTCTAAATCTTAAGTTGGTTGCTGTACCCTCTCTGAATCTTCAGGAGGTTGCTGTACCCTCTACAACCATTTGAAACCATATTTTTGCACTTAGGTGCGCGGCTTCTGCCACTATGCGCAGGCCAGCTACGAAGGTCACACCTGGCGGCAAGGTAGGCATCATCAGGGCTCCGCCTCAGCTTCCACGGCGGCCACTCTGCATCTTGCTGGCGCCCCAAATGCCTCCGTGCCGCCACCGCTTCGACGGGCCGGCAGCAGCTCCGCCCTGACCGTCGGCTCCGGCTCAGGAAAGCGCCGCTCCGCCGCGGTGGCCGCTCTGACCAAGAAGCTTCACGACGAGACCATCGCCGAGAAGAAGCTGGCCGAGTACGTGTCCCGGCTCCGGCTGACATCGGCTGAATCAGACGGAGGCCCGATCTCCCAGTGTCCCGATGTGGCCTCCACTGCTGGGACTAAGTTTAACACTACTAACGATGCCCAGTTTAACAAGCTCATGTCGCTTAGCGAGGGCCGCAAGCCGGCCAAGCATCAGCACATTCCTGCTGCTGTGCCCGCCGCTGTCGTGGCCGGCGCCGCCGCGCCTGCGGCCAGACCGCCTCTGCCGCCGCCCTATCAACAGGTCAGTTTATATCATATCTATCTCTGTCGCCCACCCAGATCCCCAGTTGCTGGGCCAGCCTCCCAGATCCCCAGTTGCTGGGCCAGCCTCCCAGATCCTCAGTTGCTGGGCCAGCCTCCCAGATCCTCAGTTGCTGGGCCAGCCTCCCAGATCCTCAGTTGCTGGGCCAGCCTCCCACATTCCCAGTTGTTGGGCCAGCCTCCCAGATCCTCAGTTGCTAGGCCAGCCTCCCGGATCCTCAGTTGCTGGGCCAGCCTCCCAGATCCTCAGTCCCCAGTTGCTGGGCCAGCCTCCCAGATCCCCAGTTGCTGGGCCAGCCTCCCACATTCCCAGTTGCTTGGACAGCCGCCCAGATCCTCAGTTGCTGGGCCAGCCTCCCAGATCCTCAGTCCCCAGTTGCTGGGCCAGCCTCCCAGATCCCCAGTTGCTGGGCCAGCCTCCCAAATCCTCAGTTGCTTGGACAGCCGCCCAGATCCTCAGTTGCTAGGCCAGCCTCCCGGATCCTCAGTTGCTGGGCCAGCCTCTCAGATCCTCAGTTGCTGGGCCAGCCTCTCAGATCCTCAGTTGCTGGACCAGCCTCCCAGATTCTCAATCCTGACCCATGGCAAGCTTATTTCACTTTCCACAGGTGATGCAGCAACGGCAGCATCTCAGCGGCGTCCAGCAGCTCCCAGCCTCCCCATCGCCTTCCTCATCCTCATCATCGGTGGCTTCGCCTACGCCTCCGCCGCCGCCGCCACCCCGAAGCGAGACCACCGTGGCCACCGTTGGCCGCCCGTTGGCGCCGCCGCCCTACCACCAGGCCGTTGCTAGGCGAGGTGAGTCATAATTGAATTTATTCTTATTATAAGCGCAAATCATAGTTTTTATGCTTGTTGTTCACGTATTGCTGAAATGCTTTGTATGTTATTCACGCTTCTTTATGTGGTTGATTGTTATTTTATCACTGGGAGCACTTTTTATTAATTCGGAGGGAATGCCTTGATTTTCCAGATTTGTACTTCTTTGTAGGTTTTATTATGATTTGCTCAATTTCAATTCGCAATCTTTTGGTCAGGTGCCTCTTGTAATCTGCTTCTTGCTATCTACCCTTCCAATCTACTTTCCAATCTACCCTTCCAATCTACTTTCCTATCTACCCTTCCAATCTACTTTCCAATCTACCCTTCCAATCTACCCTTCCTATCTACCCTTCCTATCTACCCTTCCAATCTACTTTCCAATCTACCCTTCCAATCTACTTTCCTATCTACCCTTCCAATCTACTTTCCAATCTACCCTTCCAATCTACCCTTCCTATCTACCCTTCCTATCTACCCTTCCTATCTACTTTTCTATCTACCCTTCCAATCTACTTTCCTATTTACGCTTCCAATCTACTTTCCTTTTTACCCTTCCAATCTACTTTTCTCTCTACTCTTCCAATCTATTTTCCTATCTACCCTTCCAATCTACTTTTCCTATCTATATCTTCAATCTACTTTCTTTAACCCTATGCCCTTCTTTTTAAGCTTCTTTGCCACTGATTTTTGTCAATAATAGTTTAAATTCATTGACATCTTGTTAATTAGAATTTTATTTATAATTTATTAAGTTGATGTGTATTTTTCTCGAATCTCAGTGCTGATATTTATTACAATTATCAGTAGAGGTTTCGGACTTAGTAACTGTTTGTTATATTTAACCCATGCACCACTGTCAGTAGTATGGGATAACAGAACTCTGCCGCAGGAATTTCCGTGGAAAAGCCATGGGCCCTGGTGAGTGGACATGCGGGCCCGTGTGAATCCATTGAGCGACTCTGCCGCGGGGAGAGCCATGGAAATTCCATGGGGGGCACATCGGGTGGGCATGGGGGCCCGGTGAGATAACAAAGCGCATGCTGGTATATGTACTGAAGGAAACTCATTATTGCACCCACCCCACTCCGCCTAGAAAGTATATATAAGATGGGCGATTTTTTGAGGTTGGCTTCATGACGAAAGGAATTTTTGTGCATCCTTCTTAAAGAAACATATCATTAATGGATCTCTGTGACGGCTTCAAAGTTCAAGTGCAAGAGTACGAAGGTCATCGCTTTATTGCAATCCGACGTTTCTTCTCCTCTGAAAGCGGGCTCAGAGCGGGCATCCCTGGCTTTAACCTCAATGCATACCAATGGGAGAAGTTGAAGCAGCTGAAACGCCAGCTTGTGCACTCGGCAGTCAATCGGCACAGCGTCACAGTCAAGCTTGGCTTTGATAAACTCGTTGTGGTCAGCAGGGGTATCATCTGGCTGAAGCGCCTGCCGGAAGACTGTACAGAGGATTATCTGCGGCGGAACTCAGTGGCGCTGACTCCCCGTCTATGGGGAGAACTCTGGAAGAAGGCCGAGTGGATCGACAACGAGCTGCGAGAGAAGTCGGCGGAGAGTGAGTATCAGCTGGAGGCCGAGGACATCAAGCATGAGGGCCAAGAAACTCTGCCGGTCAGCGAAGAAGAAGAAGAAGAAGAGAAGAGGCTGCGCATCGTCGAGTCGGACAATGCAACCAGCTCGCCTGTTCTGCCAGAGACTTCAGTCGGGCGCATACCCCAGCAAGACAGCGACCTGTCGCACGACCCACTGTGGTACCGGTTCCGTGCTGCTTCAGGGCTCGGCAACAGCGGCTGTCACAAACGAAAGCTTCCGTGGCCCCTGCGCAGGCAAAATGCAATCAAGTTGCCCAAAGTGATCAATGGTGGAGAGGATGGTGACGCAGACAAAAGTGCTTGATAACTTTTTAAGTGACTATGCGTGGACATTGCTATGCCATCTGTATTGATGTCTAACAGTTCTATTTATCCAGCTTTTTCAGCTTATTCATTAATGTCCTATTAAATGAGCTCGTTTAAAATTAAAAATAAAATAAAATAAGCATCTCTCTCTATAGTTATGCTAGTTTACTGGTGAACTTAAGAATGCGAAATGAGTTTAATTTTTTCTCTAATTAAAAATGGAAAAGATTTACTTTAACCCTGAGCAGCCAGCAAGCTTTTCTGGCTGCAATAAATTTATTAATGAAGTTCGCACGCAGGGTATCCGAGTGAGTGAAAAAGCTGCGAAAAACTGGCTTAACGATCAGACAGTCTACACATTACATAAGCCAGCAAGGAGGAATTATCCGAGGGCCCCAATCATAGTTCGAAGTATTGATGACCAATGGGAGTTGGATCTGGTGGAGATGATTCCTTTTTCCAAGTATAATAACGGCTACAGGTATATTCTAACATGCATTGATGTGCTGTCCAAGTACGGATGGGCGAGGGCATTAAAGAACAAGTCTTCTATTGAAGTGAAGTCGGCATTCGAGAGCATATTAAGAAGTTCAAAGCGGCAACCGCGCACTGTTCGCACTGATCAGGGGAAAGAGTTTATCAACTCTACTTTTCGCCAATGCTGTATGGAAAGGGGAATCCTGGCATTCCCAACCAACAGTGAGCAGAAGGCGGCTGTCATTGAACGATGGAACCGAACTTTAAAGAGCAAAATGTGGCGCTACTTCACTCACAACAGCACTCTGCATTGGCTTGATGTGTTGCCTAAGCTAGTGAAGTCCTACAACAAAACATACCACAGAAGCATACGAATGGCCCCAACGAATGTCAGCCAGGAGAACGAGTCCGAGGTCTGGATGAGCCTATATGACGGGAAAGCGATTGAAACTGTGGAAAAGCTGGGAAAGCCAAAGTTCAGCGAAAACCAGTCTGTGCGGATTTCCAATGCACCCAGGCTTTTTAGAAAAGGGTACAAGGCCAACTGGAGCGAAGAAGTGTACACGGTGGTGTCCAGAGCTCCAAAGCATTATCCCTACATGTACAAGATAAAAGACATGAAAGGAGAAGAGATTCGTGGGCTTTTTCACGAGCATGAACTGCAGGCCGTTCCGGAGTCGCAGCGGCTGTATGTGATTGAAAAGATTTTGAAGACTGAGAAGCGGCAGGGAAAGATCCGATATCTGGTCAAGTGGGCCGGCTACGACTCCACTGACTGGGTGGATGAGAAGGACTTAAGAAAAGTGTAAGATGCCGACATTGTGCAGCCATTCCCAATTATGAGAAGCATCATCATTAACAGCGAAAATGCTGAAGGTACTCCTGCTGACTTTCATTTTCACCTGCCTTCACCTATTTACTTGGATCGAAATGTGGACTATGAGGCAGGTCTGGCTGAAATCCATCTGCCTGCTGCATGGTTCAATGTTGACGAGCCTTACTGCTTCACTGTCTCAGATGGAAGAGAGCATGAGGCCTTGGTTCTTCAACCCGGACGCTTTGCTAGAGTGGAGGAGTTGGTGGAGCGCATGAATGAGCTGCTGGCCAACTCTGAGTCACTGTTCTTCGATGCAATGAGTGAGAGGGAGTCTGAAATGGAGGCTGATGAGTCTGGTTTAATGGGGCGGAGCAGCGCTAGAGATATTGGCATAAAGTTTGAGATCCAAGAATTGAGAACGGTAGTGCTCAACAACACGGCTCGAGCAGAATTATTCCTTCCATCAAGTAAAATTCTGCAGTGGCTGGGATTCGGAAATCAGTCCGTGAAAATTCCACCTGGGCGCCAAGTTTCCATGTACCACATTGGCTGCCCGCCCACCAATCTGATCAACGTGCATTGTAGCATTGTGGAGTCAACTAATTGCAACTGGAATTCCCTGCTGCGAACTGTGAACATGAATCCTGAAGCCGGATGGGGAAGCTACTGGAGCAAAGTGTTTAAGAAAACAGTTTTCTTCCCCATTCAGAAAACAAATTTTCTACACAGCATTCGAGTTCAACTGCGAGACATCTTTGGCTTCTCACTGACTGCTCATAGCGGCAGCCCTGTTCTGCTCACAATTCTGATACGTGAGAGACCAATGCAATGAACTATCAGCAGCTGATTCGGCAGTATTCAGGGACTCGGACGGGAAATGAAAAGTCCATGCTCTATGGCTGCGGGAGTTTTCCTGGAATAATGACTTACCAGCCTCCTCCAGCACCTTCCATAACATCATCATCATCATTAGCATCAAAGCCTGTACAAACCAGCAGTAGCAGCAGAAGCAATAGTACGAGTAATAGAAACATAGGAAATCAAGGACAGGCTAAAAAGGTGAATAAAAAGCAGGTGCGCATGAAGAAGAAGGAAAAAAGTGGCGAAGCACGCAAAACGAGCAAGGTCAGAACAAGCAAGCAACCTAAGAAAAGAACGACTAAAACACAGACCAAGAAAACAGGCAAAGGAAAACAAAAAGTGGGCAAAGAAACTGTGAAGCGTGTTCTGGACTCACTCTCATAGCAATGGCTTACGGATTCAACCCGAGACTCGATTTGTTCAAGTCCCCCGTGCTGCAGACTGCTATTGAAAAATCAACGTATGTTGATATTCACCCCGTGAACTCTATTTCTACTAACTCACCAATTGAATTCGACTGCCATCCATCGGCTGATGAGTACACTGATCTGCTGAGCTCATTCCTGTATATTCGCTGTCGCCTAGTCCGGCTTGGCGGGGCTTTGATGAGGGAGGAGGTTCGGAATGCCGATGGAGTTGTCACTGAGCGCAGAGACAGTGGGGTGCACCCAGAAAACTTTGTCCTATCTACGGCATTCTCAGATGTAATCGTGAGCATCAACCAGCGCATTGTCTCTGGCGGAGACCAGCTCTACCCCTACCATGCCTACCTAAAAGCTCTCATGAGCTCATCCGATGCTCAGCAGTTAAATTTCTACCCCGCCGGATTCCTGGAACCCGAAACTGCTGCTGAGGGGCATGCCGAGAGACACAGGGAGTCCCGCTGGGTGGAGTATGCGGGACCGCTGCTCAGCGACATCTTCCAGTGTCCTGTTCTGCTGCTGAACAATTTACACCTGCACATCAAGCTGATGCCCAGTGAAGCTGCATTTGCCATCCGAACCCCAGATGAGAACAACACAGCCTACCGAATTGAAATTTCCCATTGTATTCTGAACCTGCGCCGAGTCAAAGTGGCGCCTCACATCAGCCTAGCGCATGAGCAGGGACTTACCAATCAGAACGCACTTTACCCCATCGAGCGAACCGAAATGCAAAACTTCATTCTACCCAGGGAATTCAGTCAAAAAACATTGAAGGATTCACCCATGGCAAACTGCCGAAGTTCGTTATGCTGGTCTTCGTGAACCACCGAGCCTTCAATGGCCATCACCATTCCAGCCCCTTCGAGTTCCAGAGCTTCAACCTCAGCCAGCTAGCACTAAAGAAAGGTGGTGAAGCCATGTGCCACGCTGCATTTGCACCTGAGAATAATTCATTCGTGAGAGAGTACTTGCACTACCTGAAAAGCTGTCAGTCTGCCAGCCCTACCAACTCGGTTCCGTGGGTCCCCTACCAGTTGTTCTCCAACGGCAACACAGCTTTCGCATTCGATCTCACGCCTGAGGGAGCGGCCCTGTGGTACGGACAGAAGGAGGGAAATTTGCGGCTGGAGATTCGCTTCCGACAGGCCCTGGAGGAGCCTGTATCTCTGATTGTTATGTGCCTGTATGACTCACTGATTGAGGTCACGAAGCACAGGGAGATTCTGCTAGATTTTCCATCCTAGGAGTACGCTGGCGCAACGCTAATATGGATGCTTTTCAACTGCTTAAACTGGCTAAAAGCTTTTTGCCACAAAATAACTATTTAATTATTGTCTTGAATTCAATAAATAAAACATCTTATGCTTTAAACTTTATTCAGCGAGCAACTCTCAAAAGAAATTTATCTCGATGTAGGTTTATTTTCTTTCTGCTTCAGTACGGCTCGTCCTTTGGTCACTGGGTGGTTTGTTATGCCAATAAGGAGAATTCCATAGAACTCTTTAACTCTCTGGGCTGGGACTCAAGCACTTTAGAGATCATTCACAGAGCACTGAAATCCTTTTGGTATTCTCCATTCTACTTACGTAGCAATGTGAATCGAATTCAGAGCTGCAACTCTGCTAAATGCGGTTTGTTCTGTCTCTTGTTTGCCTATCAAAAGTTTCGTTTCAAGCGCTCGTTTGAGTGGGTTCTGCGGCACCTCCATGCAAATCAGCAGAGCCACTTGAATGAAAGAATTCTGCAAAGGTTTGAGAGTTGCTTAAGAAAAAATAAATTTAATTAGACTTTTAAAATCAAGGATTTAGCTCAACAGGCGATGGAAACACGTGAGCGGATAAACTGTTATGATGTGCGCCTGCGACAAGGAAGCTGCATGATTGTCAGCGGGCCTACAAATGCAGGAAAGACAACCTTCGTGAAACATCTGATACAATACAAGGATGTCATGTTTGATGTGAAGCCTGGGAGAGTTCTGTGGTACTACGGAATTTCACAAGCAGCACACTCTGAGCTCAGCAGTCTCGGCGTGCACTTGCAGCAGGGATTTCCCAGCAGTATCGAGACCGCACTGAGACCCAATGACCTGGTTGTATTTGATGACCTGATTGAAGAAACTTCCAATTCTGCTGCAATGCGAAATGTTTTCACTGGAATTGCCCATCATTTGCCCTGCTTTCTGGTTATGCTGACCCAAAATGTATTTTTTAAAGGGAAGGAGTTGCGAACAATGAGTCTGAATGCGATGTACTTTGTGATCATGAAGAACCCAGAGACCAGCTGCAGATTGCGGCGCTGGGCAGGCAGTGTTTTGCTGAGAAGCCCGGCTTTCTGCTGTCAGTGTTCAAGCACGTGACATCGCACGGCAGGGGAGCCTACCTGCTCCTGGATTTTCACCCTTCCACCCCTGATGAGCTGCGGGTCCGGGCTCGAATCCTGCCCAATCAGCGACCCCACCTGGTTTACACTTAAGAATAACAGCCGAGATTTTGCCATTTGCTCTATATTCTGCAACACTAATGATAATGGAAACATTCGACTCACATGAAAGTTTGTTTGATGTTCTCGCCTCACCGAAATATTCCATCAGCTTTAAACGTCTGTTGATCAGAGCGGGTCCAAAAGCAGTACATGAATTTCTCATTGAGGCCTGCTATAACCTATTGCAAAACACTCTGTCGTTCTCACTCACTGAAAAGGCAGCGCTAGTGAAGCAAAAGCAAATAATCCGCAAAATTTCTACACATAGAAGAGCTGCGGATCTGCTAAATACGGGTTTTATCAAAATTCTCTACATTCTAATAAAGCTAGTGAAGAAAAAGAAACAAAATGAATAAGTTCTCAGAAATGGTTCTGATCCCCAAGTCAGAATACGACATGCTCACACAGAATTTGAAGCCAGTTGAGTCTGAACTCGACACTGCTGTGAGATATGCGCAGAGGAAATGCAATGATATTTTGCTTGCCGAGGATTGCCCAGACGATGTGAAAGCTGCCATGTACCATGATGCGATGAAGAGTTTGCTGGCCAAGCGCAAGCGGACTGGAAAGGATGATGCGGTACCTGCGAGTGATGCAAAGATGCTGAAAACTGATATTGCACCAAGCAGCTGGGGGAAAAGATCACCCAATCCGTGCCGCAGAAGTTTAAAGCGAGAGCCCGCAGTCTATGGGCCATCCTATCTGGCAATCCTTCTCTGATTCGGGTGTCCGAAAATGGCGAGGCGCAAATTTGTGGGAAGACAATACCCTCCTCAAACATCCTGGATTTGTTTCACAGTGCCGTGAGGGATTCGAAATGTGCCAGCGAGCCGGTGGGCTGGAGTGAGTTTGTCTCATTGCTCCAAGATAAAAAGCTTAACATCCCAGCTTCGGCCATAGGAAAGTCAGTTAGGCAGCTAATTTCTAAACCTGCTGTTTCTCCAGAGGCCGCCCCTGCTCATCATACAGTTAAAGGATTCGGGAGTGGGAGAGCTTGGCTACAGCTGAACAGGAAAAAACTATTTAAGAAGGGGAACTGAGTCGGCTTCCCGATATCAGGCATCTTGAAACCATCCGATCATGAACTATATTGACTTCCAAGGCTTCCCACGCGAGAGATCGAGCAGAGATTTCGTTGTGAAGGAGCTAGCCATTGCCCAAGTCCGGGCAGGCAGTTACCATATCACTCATCACGTGTACGCCTCTCCGTTCTCATGGGAGCGAATCTCACCTGAGATGCAGGTGCATTACAGAAAGCTCTCAAAGAATTTGCATCATTTCAAGTGGACAGATGGATCCCGATCGTACATGCATTTGGCAAATGACATTCTAAACATTGCTTACGGCCCCACCTGGACAAGCGGGGTGAAAAAGTCCATCTTTCTGACTGAGCTGCTTGGCAGACAGGTGTACAACCTAGAGGATCTGGGATCACCTTTGATTCAAGCATCTGATACTGGTTGTGCAGTGAAAAATGTATTGCTCTACTACAACTGGCTGAAGCCAAAGTTCTGTATCAACTTAAGAAGCGAGGTGTGCCCGCACCACTCAAAGGCTCTCAAAGACAGCACCACTGACAGAAAGGACTCTCTAAATGAGTACACCTGCGACAGCCCTGCGAGTGACCAATCTGGTTGGCGGCGTGGATCTGAGGCTGGCTGGAGGCAGGGGTGCCCAGTTGCCTCTGCGGGAACTGGCTCTCAGCATGGCTCATGTCATCTATCGCCCCGTCTGGCCCCGAGTGCTCATCAAGAGGATGCGGAATCCCAGAGTGACTCTGTTGCTCTATCCGACTGGACAACTGAGTATCTGTGGCGCCCGGAGCTACTCGGCCTCAGTCAAGGCTGCCCGTCGCTTCGTGGCTATGCTGCATCGCAGAGTTCCGCCTCAACTGCTGCCTCGTCAATCCGTTTGTGTCCGAATTAAGACTATTACTGCTTATGGAAAAATAGACTTGCCCAAGGCTCTATCACTAAGAAACCTCTGTGAAGTGCTACCGAATGCGAAATATGAACCTGAAAGTTTTACTGCTTTAGTTTGTCAGCTTCAATACTGCAAGTGTACGCTTTTTCACAATGGCTCATTTGTGCTCAGCGGAGCAAAGTCTAAGCATATGCTACAATCAGACCGTTCCCTATTAGCTTGCTTGCTTTCAAACTGAAATAAATAAAAAGAAAGAATAAATCGCGGCTTGTTTAATTAAAATATTCAAATTAATTCTCTCTCATGCACTAGCTTTTTTGTCTTCATTTTTAATTGCAATGAAAAACCAGTGGTGAACATCTTGTAGAGATAAACAAATAGCAAGCTAAAAGCAAATACGAGCAAGCAGATAAACCACTACAAAAATAGGAAAAAATAGTCCAAAAGCAGATGGAATATATTAAAACTTATAAAGCAATATCAGGATTCAAAAAACCAACCACAAAGTACAGGTAAAATTAGAAAAAAATAAAACTCTCACATGCCATCACCGCAAACACCACCACCACTAACGAAGCATTGGTTTCATTATCATCATCGCGCAATTGTAAGTAAATATTGTGAAGCAAAAAATTGTTGCTAGCCTCAGCAGATGATCAAAGTTTTTATTGCATTTGGAAAAAATCCTATTTAGATTAGCGGTTAACCTTTATTCAATGTCAAAGAAAGAAACTTTGAAATCGCAAAGAAATTATTGTTTTTGTTTAGCAAGCTTGTTGTACTCATTATTCAATTTCAAAGTAGTCGGCGCCGTTTTGATGATTTCTGCTGCTGTTGCTGCTGCTGCTGTTGTTGTTGTTGTTGTTGTTGTTGCTGCTGTTGCTGTTGTTGTTGTTGTTGTTGTTGTTGTTGTCGCTGCTGCTGCTGCTGCTGCTGCTGCTGCTGCTGTAGCAGCCGAATGTGACCAAATGGGAGACTATAGTTAGGGCTCAGCCAAGCGCGCTTGTCTTCCCAAATGCTTAAGGCACACTTCCGCTGCTGCAAAGTGTACAGTCGGTGATGGATGCTGGCAATACGATGAACAACGACAGAATGGCTGCAGAGCTCATTGAACACCCTTAGGTAGTCACTGTGAGCCAGCTCTTTCTTAACAATGCATCCTTGAACTCCTTTGGCCTTCTTCTTTTCCGCGGCTTGGCTACTCGCCTTGAATGAGTAAAGCTTCGGCCTTAGGAGCAGCCACTCCTCAAAGCGAGCACCGGCTGCTTCATCCTTAATGCAGCCAAGTCGCGCTTTTAAATCATTCGAGAATAGCGCGTGCTCTTGAGGATAGTTTGAAGTGTCGAGCAGCTGCTTCGACTTCAACAGCGGTAGAACTTTAGACTGAACGCTCATGTTGCTGATTGAGAGAAAGAAAGAATCGGTATCACCACCGCATAGCTTGATGACACCTCCATCGTTCTCTATCCAGGGCTTCAGTTTGTCGTAAAACAGCTCGTACATAATCATTTTCGAAAAGTCTAGGACGCATTGCCCGATAAAAATAGGCCGATCGAGCTTTAATTTTGTCTTTTGCAGTTCCAAAACGCTTAGTGAATCAGTAATTATGATAAAATTGGTAATTGTCGGCTTGGCAAGCAGTACCTTTACCTTTTCCACGTTGGTGCAGACTCGAATATCACGCCGCTTTCGCACATTCTCCATAGTTTTGCCGAATAGCGCGTTATTCTTTAACTTGTAGAAATCCTTTTCGAAGTTGGTTTTCGCTGCAGCCCGCTTCTGGCTATTTTTCTCGACGTAGGCAGCAAAGAGAGGCTCTTGGTGAAACTCAATCATGCGATTGATGCGTCTAACCCGCATTCCATGGTTCAGGTAGAACGCCAAAATAGAGGAATGAACCACATAGGAAGGCTTATCGTGACAAGTGAGCATCAGCTTCTCTGTCGGATGATAGGTGGAGTTCTCCGTACCGACCTTTTCCCACAGCTGCTGCATGTATTCAGGAAATTCCCTGAAATTCGGGCAGCCTTTTCCGGTGCAAATGGTAGGTCTTCGGTGGTTTCGTGAATCTCTGGGGATACTCAAGGTCAACATCAAAGAGGTAGGCGAGTGGATCGGTTAGCTTGAGTCCTCGAATGCGATCTTCAGTCCACAAAAGCAGCTCATCATCGTCCAGCCAACGGAATCCTCCGACTGGTAAGTTCATAGTGAGCGCCTGTCCATACAGGTTGTTTGCATCCACAGCAAGAAGCTCGGTGAGGCCAGCATGAATAGTAGGAGTGCCACCATCAACATCCTCATTGCTGTCAACACCAGTGCTGGCGCCCGCTGCTGAGGTAGCCTGCACTTTGTGGATGTTAACAAACGACATGCCGCCGCGAATGCCGCGCTCAAACAGCGAATACATCTGCGCATCTGTTAGCAGTTCAATCCCTGACTTGATGGATTTCAATGCCGAAGCGAATGATAGCCTGGTGTCGAAATAAAATGGACTGGATCAAGGCCATCCTCTTGCATGCTGATCTTGCGAAAATTTTCAAAAATATCAGCCAACTGCCTGATGTCGAGCTCGAGGTAGCACAGCATGTACTCTTTTAGATTTGAAACCTGAAATTCTCGCCAGGCGCGTTGAGCATGCTCATAGTCAGAGTTGGTGCAGTGGCTCTTAGTCAGAGCATTGTAGAAGCTCTCTTGGCTGGGAAGCACGGCATCCTTCAGCACGTCTGAATTTTTAAGATAGTCATACGGGAAAACTCCCTTGCTGAAAAGCACTT